>OMKZ01054681.1:9517-19824 GCA_900302535.1 Neoniphon sammara | reverse complement strand
GATGGGGTTGGTTGTCACATTGTGTCAGTGTGTCTTTCATGGTGAATTACTTCTTGTTGGAATAAGTTCTAAAAATAAAAATGATACCAATTTCAAGCCAAGACCTTAGGCTTTCATTTAATGTCAGATAAATGTGACTACTGTTACAAGTGCTTTTGAAGATGAGCAATTCATACATGAGTAAAAAGTGTGACAGCCAGCCCTGGTCTCCCCTACACACTCTACACAGTGATCCACTGGGGTACTTCCATCTATCGGTTGTAATATTGCTTTGGAAAATTCAATCTAACGTCACTGGTAATTTTAGATTTTGGCGGTTGCGATTTCAGCCGAGAGGACACGTCTTGTGGCCGTGACGCATGATGGGTTGCTTGGCCACTGAATGCAGCACAGACAAAGTTTGTCACCCGCCGCTGTGGCGTGTGAGAGACTACCAAATTTACCAGCCACTCCGGCAGATGTTAATTTGACACCCTGGTCAGGACAGATCTACAGCAACGCAGCCTAATGCACATGTGCGAGTGGATTCATATTTATCATCGAACATAATAATTTTTAATAACAAATGTGAGCAAAACTGTTGCACTGGACAGCCCTGGTATTGTATCATTTCAATATGGTTTATTAAAGAAGCACAAAATTAAACATTCACAACATATGGTACCTGTGCTGATTGCTGAACATCTTCTTTTCTCAAAAAATAAAAATAAAAAAATAAATAAATAAAAATAACTGATGTAGTGAAATTGAAAAAAAGTTTGGCTTCATTACAACAGAAATAATCGATTTCAGGATTTCTTGAATCAATATTGAATTGGGAAAAAATATATTGCAATGCACTGATGAATTGATTTTTTTGCCCAGCCCTACTTCAGCAGCAGGAGTGTCAGCAGCAGGAGCTTCAGCAGCAGGAGTACGAACAGCAGGAGCTTCAGCAGCAAGAGCTTCAGCAGCAGGAGTATCAACAGCAGGAGCTTCAGCAGCAAGAGCTTCAGCAGGAGCTTGACCAGGAATGTCAGCAGGAGCTACAGAGGCAGAAGCTTCAGCAGGAGCTTCAGCGACAGGAGCCTCAGCATGAGTGTCAGCAGCAGGAGCTTCAGCAGCAGGAGCTTCAGCAGAGGCTTCAACAGAAGCTTCAGCAGGAGCAGCCAGAGGCTCCAGAGGAGCTTGATCAACAGAAGAGTCAATTTCTGGACTTGTGTTCTCCTTCAGGCTGGGCTCCTCGTTTGAACGCTTCAGCAGGACCACCTCCATTGAGGTTGGTGGAGCTCACACCTTCCTCTACGGCAACTGGCTGGGAGGAATCGTTTAGTTTCACCTAAAGAATAAGACAAGCAGTTTTAATTTTGGAAAATTAAAACTGCTTGAAAAAAAAAAAAAACAAAAAAAAAAAACGGGGGCAGCCCTAGTGCCAACGATGTTGTTGAGCAACTCTGGCTCAAAAAGTTCTCCACCAGGACGTCCAGCATGTACTCCTGTCTGACCTTCTCCTGGATGGAGAGTCTTCTCATCCCACATGGAGTGGGAGAAGGTCACCTGATGAACGGAGTTAGGGAGGGCATTATTTACATATTACAGATCTTCATGAGACAGTTTGTAACCTGTCAAAAAAAAGAAAAAGAAAAAGAAAAGATGGTGACCTGGTTCTCCATGGACGTCTATACAAAGGGAGGAGGAGAGCTGATCCAGAACAGCTTTAGTGATACTCACAGCTAGTGTACTGAGCTGCAGTGAGGGCATGATGCAGGAGAGGCTTGCTGGATGGACCCAGAAGCCCTGCAGCACCTTGGGCACAACCTGCATGGTCACCTCCTGGAGGGCGAGGAGGCTGGAGCTGGGCTCCTGCTGCTGCTTCTCCACCAGCCTCCTGAAGGCTTCCTCAGCCAGACGCAGGATCTGAGGCTCCCTCAGTACAGTTATTCAAAATAAGTTGAAATACACTTCAGCATATCACTCACACATCACCACATACTATTACCATGTAGTTTAAGTGATATTTTATTACAGATAAATGTGACTTACTGAAAACAGGGACTGTTAGCCTCTGGTGAGTTGAGCACCATATGGGCTTAAAATTGATGTCCTTGATCTTCATGCTGACGTTCACCTGCCACGTCTGAAACAAGACATGAGATGGACCAGTCAGATTTGACCTTTTTACAGCATAAATCTAGTATTATGCGATCATTTACTCAATACTAAGTATTTTCATGATTATGGTCTAACCAGCATGAGGAGAGGCTGGGCAACTCTCATCATGGTCCTCAAGTGAGAACCTCTGCAGTCTTCAAACAGAAAGCAAACCGAAAGATCAGAATCAGAATCAATTTGACTCCGATGTACTTACATATATCTCATAACAACAATATATCCAACAAGGTATATTAAGACTATAAAAAAGTGTTGTTTTGGCAAAAAAGTAGACATGCACCTATATGGAATTTCAGGACTGATAACCAATAATTATCTGTTTGTTGTGGCCAATACTAATATGGTAACCAATAACTTTGTATTCTGTATTTGCAGAAATGTGGATGACTTTTTAGATTGAACAGTTTATTTTCTCACTATGAATACATCTTTTGTAAACAAACTGTAGTAAACGCAAAGACATTTTTACTGACATTCTTCATCCAGTACTTATCTTTTTCTCTCTTAAGTGCTAACAGACAGCAGTGCAATTAATATAAATTTAAAAGAAAGCCTTGTATGGCTAGAAAACCCTGACATTAAACATGATGCACTGTACAACACCCAAAATGTAGTGCTTGTTTAAAACAATAGCGTCTAATACCAGCCAGTCAAAGACAATAATATAATTTAATATTCATATTAATCTGAGGATAATATATCAGCTATTGATGTATTGTGCATCCCCACACAAAAGTGTTGTTATGGTTCAGAAGTTGTTATGGTATAAAGATTCATCTCAAATGTTTTGTTATGGCGCAAAAAATTTCTAAAAACTGTTGTTTTGCTTTTGCTCAATTGCCTACTCATTAGAAACACATTAACTTTAAATGAGCAGAGATAATGACAGATTTGGTGGTGGATGGTCTGTGTGTCTCACCTCTCCCTCAGAGTCTTCTTGCTCTGCTCCACCAGCCAGTCCGTCATGTCCTTGGCTGTCAGAGCAGAAAGGAGCTGGTCTTGCTGCTGAAGCCTCAGCATCTAAACCAACATTTTCCTCTACAAGAAAACAGAAAAAAATCAGAGGTTTCAGGCATTAGCATCAGAAAATTCAACAGGTGTTTCATTTTGGTGTGGGCCTGAAACAAAAAGTGGTCCTTACCTGTGAGAGATAATTCTGTGCAGATTTGCACAGTCTGTTTGTAGGCTGGTACGTAGAACAAAGCCTTTAAAGAAAGTGAGATATCATTAACAATTTTTACACACTTTTCTCTTTTGTTTAACAACAGCACAAAATGTTTACATTTTAACAGCAATATAAGAAATCCTCATAAACCTCAATGGGCGCATAGATGGCTGTGTCTTCAATCCAGTCCATGGTTGCTCTTTCACTGGATGAGAAATCAAAGCTGCAGCAGCAGTGAAGCTATCAAAACCAAGTCACAACTTCAGAGTAGGTAGATGTAAGCGTGTGTTCTGTCCTGAAAAAAACTTGTAGTTTATTCTACAGCCACAAGGTGGTGCTTTTTCTGTTCGCATAGTATAGGCCTGATTGATTGCCTTTGAACTCTGTAGGAGGCCATTTTGTTTTCCTTGCACCTATATCCATATCCATATCCAGAAGCATCTATATCCATCTTCTCTTGGAATCACTTATAGAAGCATTGTCTGTAAGTACAGTTTTAATAAGATGTCTATATTTGCATTGATGTTTATATTTTCTGTGGATGACAAGGCTAGGCTGTGTTTTTTTTGTGTCGTGTGCTGTTCATTGCCCACCATGTAACCTGTCCAGCTAAGGACATTCAGCTAGCTATATTTGGTAGCCATATACTGTATATCAGACAGGCTTTATCAGGCCTGTGTATATTAATGAGGCTTATCATGCTCATTGTTTTGTTTATTTTCCTTTTTCGTTTCAGTTTTACTCCATTCTCATACTGTCAGTACTAAGCGGCTGTGCTCGATAAATCCATCAGTCATTGACTACAGTGTGTTGAAGGAGTTATCTGTCTGTCTAGTTAAGGAAGGGGACTCTTTGATGAGGGCAGAACAGCGTGAACACAGTTGATCCTTGTAGCACAAATGAACCAGTGAGGTTTGCTGTTTGTTTGTATTTGAGACAGAATGGAGTTCTTACTATGTCACAGGCAGTAGAACTCTTTATGACACAAAGAACCTGTTTGTTCCGCTGTTCAGGCACAGATGAGCTGAGAAAATGTCTAAATGTGATATTTACTCATTTATTTATTTGTTTTGGTAGGGAGGTGTGTGTGTGGGTAGAGAAACTTAATTTTTATTATTATCTCCACCACAAGATAATGCGTTTAGTCAGGTGTGTCTGTCCCTCTGTCCATGACTAATCTCACAAACTAATTGGTCGATCAACCTCAAATTTTTGTGCACAGTTGTGACTGTATGGGGAAGAACCTCTTGTGGTTGAAATGATTCAGAAACGTTTGTTCTCGGTACTTCTGGTCGCTCACCCCATTCATAGTCTAGCTCGCTTGACCAGGCACTCTCTCTTTACTGGCTTGCTACACCCCATCCTCTCTTTCTCTTTCTCTCTCTCTCTCTCTCTCTCTCTCTATCTATCTCGCTCGCTCTCTCTCGCTCTCTCTTTCTCTCCCCGCAAACTACTGGATCTGTCAGCCTAGGAGCCTAATACATCCTATATCCTATTGTGGCCATGATGGCTCTGATAAAATTACTTCAGAAGCTAAAAGTTTAATTTTGTTTCCGCTGGAGAGTTCCCTCTGTCCTGTCAAGTTTATAACTACAGTTTTTAGTTTTGCTGCTTTAATGTTCCACGATATTTGTTGCAGTGACATTACTGTGCACATGGAAACATTTACAATGACTGAAAGCAGCCTCTCTAATCTTTAAAGTAAATCATTGAAGAAAACACTCGAATTACAAGGGAGCTAAGGAGAGCTCAGCTCCCCTGAAAAGGACATGAGCTCCCTTGAAAGCCTACTTTGAGAAATTTAGGGGGAGCTCTAAAACATTGTCCATTTTTGTGTCACATGTTTTGATTATCTGTACATTTAGGTTCCTGAAATAAATAATAATAGTAAAAATATGTCCATGTTGTGTTTATGCGCTGGGTAGCTGTTTTGTTTACATTTTGCTTGGCTGTACCATGGATATAGTATAGCTTCAGCGTTGGTTTTGCTGCACTGTGTCTTTTGTCTCTGTTCTGAGCGTCTGGGAATCCTGTCTGGAAAATTCTGGTATGTCAAGATTATATTAGCAACTGTTTGCCTGTCGGCTAAATCAGAATCACCACCGGCTTTTATCAGTTTGGATCTGTTGTCATGATATGTAAGTGTAAATGGAATGCTTTGTGGACATGCTGGCTAACTAGCTAGGTAGGAGGCGTTCTGCCGATCAGCCTGTTGCCACCTTCAGCTATATGCAACACCTGGCTGTATGAATGACCGCTTTTCAAGTCAAAGTTATGTAAAACAGCACACTGCTCCTCCTCCCCATTCCCGAAAATGTTGACACAGTGGCAGAATCCATGAAGCAAGAGAGTAAACAGTATGTTTGTCCTTGCTGACTTCTGTAGCCACTGACTTAGTGCCCAGTTGATGCCACTACTCTATAATAAACTCTATAATACACAGTTTTTAATTATAGAGCATTGATTGATGCAGTCACTGTCTCCCTCTAGTGGTCAGAAAAAAACGCAACACTTTTGTTTATTTATTGGAACACATTTGTGTTGGTATCCTGCATCCTGTATGCTGTAACTTGTGTGGTATGGATTGTTATTTTATTTAGGTCTGTGGTGTTTTAATTCTATTTTTGCAAGGTGTTGAACAAAGGTGTGATGGGTACTGTATGATGGTGTCTTGTCATAGTGATGTTTGCTCCAGGATGTTTTACTATGCAGAAGGCGTTTGCGTGTTGTGTTTAGAGTGTGGCTATTGTCTTGCTAGCCTGTTTTGTGTAAGACCAACAGTTGAGGATGTGGGCATGTTCTGATGTTGTCATGTGATATAACCTAGGTCTGGTCTGTTTAGAAGCATAGCACAAACCATTGGCAGGTGTAATGATGAATTTACCTGCTACATTTTTAAATTAATAAATAAAACCAGCTACTTTCAAGGCCATTGAACCACTATTTTGTTTCAAATCCACAAACTTTCAAGAATTTTCAAGGCCTGTTGGTAACCTGTTTATTGTGGGCTGAGCATCACAGTGATCCTGGGCTCAGCAAAGAACCAAAAATTGTATCCTTACTGATGTGTTACTCTCACTATAGGCCCAGGGGCAATTTCAACTGAGAGTGAGAGAGAGAGAGAGAGCGAGAGAGAGCATGACTGTCAGCCATGAGAATGTCATTAGGATTAGCTATAAAATGTAGGCCACCCTCCATTTTGCTGGTATGGCCCAGAGAGCAGAGAACTCATGTATGCAGTACGCAAATATAGCACCAACAGGAGAAAATTCAGTACATTAACACCTTTTTTTCTGGGCTTTCCTAACATTTTATAGATTCTAATAATCATACATCTGTAAATTTGTAAATTGTGTAAATTTTTAAAAAATTATTTATTATTTTTCCAGACTGTAGTTTTTGCCCTCTTTATCTGACCTTTAAATATGTTGGTCTTTTTTGAGGACAGTTTTATTGGACTTACACTTGAATATATAACAATTCACCAAAATAATTTGAACAGGGTGAAATGCGAAAAACAGGTAGTTGTAATTATTTAAGTTTTTATTTTTTGCTTCTTATTTTCCATTTCATAGGCATTTAATGAACTTTGAAGGGCATATTTGCCTCGAGCCCCATTCATTCCTGACCCTGGTGGCAGACAAAAGTGCCTGCCTGTACGTGTCTCAGTTCAGGAATCCAGATACCGAGAGTTGCTCATATACTCTCAGTTATGAATGCTCCTCACATCCGGCTGGCAAGGGCGTCTCTGGATTGTAGACCGACTTGCGCTATTCTAATGACAGGATGGAACAGGTGTCGAGTGATGCTCAATGATGTTTTTCTAATCCTGTTATCTTCACACTCCCTCATGTCTTTATTTTATCCCAATCAATTATGGAATTTGAATGAACCGGGTGTATCACCTCTGCACAGATTAAGGTGTGTGTGGCATTCATGAGCAGTGTTGGGAAGTTTACTTTTTGAATGTGAGTTACATCTTGAGTACGTGCAAATAATATGGTGGGGGTGTATTTTATTTTAAGATTGACTGCACTTTTTGTTTGTGATAGCGATAGTGGCATTTGCTCACAAGGAGAAGCTGTGTGTGCTGTGTTCCGTCAGCTTACCTGCAGATGTTTCCTCCTCCAACATTTTGATTAGTGCCTATAATTGAATTACATGTTTCTCAGCAACTGTAACAGATTGCAGTAACATTTATTTTGTAATTTAAATGCTGTTATGTGTAACCCATTACCAGTGTTGTGCTAGTTACTGCCCATAGCTTCCATTTCAGTAATGTTCTTGCAGTATGGAATAATATAAACACTGTTGATCAGCTACAGTTTTGCAATTTGTTATTAGATTCACATCACTGAACTCTTATAAGCAATGTAAGCAGTGTAAACACAATGACAAAACAAAAAGCTCAATGCCTAATTGTTGAAACCTCTACAGGAATTTAAGTCAATCAAAACCAACTGAGAATATTATTCAATCACATCACATTCAAATGCCTGCTTGTAACATCTTTCTACTTAAATTTACTATCTGCTAACCCATTTGCCGGCCGTCTGGACAGGGTATCTTGCTAACCAGCTGCCCAAAAGTGGGTGACTCAATAGTAGAGAGAGAGGCTGCATATTTTCTACAACAAAGTGCCCTGTTAGTTTGATATGCCTTCTTTAGTAACTTTAGTGTCTTTAGTAACTAATTTTGTGCAGACATGTTGTTTGCCCAGGTGCTTCGAAAGGTTAGAATTACTTTTTTCACAGTGGATAGAACCTACGAGCCAGAGCACAAGTTACATTTCATTAAAATACTCTTGTCTTTGTGTTCGACAAAAGAGAAGCAGTGAGAATATTTCCATGTGAAGAAACCTGACCTGCTGTAGGCTGCCATCATGTCCAAACAAACATCAGATAAACAGAAGTGTAAACTACGCATCTTCGTAGCTGGCCAATATGAATTGGTTTTTCTAGCTACATAAAAAGTAACAAAGCAACAAACCTTTCAGTAATGGTAAAGGTAGTGACTTTATTCAAAAATTAATGCGTTAGAGTACTAGTTACTGCCAAAAGTAATGGAGCTACTTTAACACATTACAGTACAAACTTTCTAACATGTTATACTGCGGTCACATCTGAATTCAGTCTGCAGATTGTTTTCTTACATGGCACCGAATCCGAATATGACAACAGGTGCAAGTGGTCCACAGGCAGCTGGAAACATCTGAGTAGCAGTAGTACCAGCAACATGTGATCCAAAACAAAAGGAGCTAGCATGTTAAATAAATATGTCTCAAAAACGATTCAGTGCTGTCATCGTGTCTCGTAGCAGAATGCGAGCCAGGCTGATTGCCGTTTATGTTGCGGTTTATAATATGGCAGCGTTGTGTTGTATAGTTAGCACCTGTTAGTGGGACACAGCCAAAATACAACTCATCCATTGTTTTGACCACCGAGGCGAGATGTGTTCTATTTCATGTGGGGCTTCACCCTCAAGGGCTATCGCTATTGGGTTCATCCCCCAGTATGCATGCGCAGTACTAAAGACTTCATGTACGCCCTTCCTGCCAGAAGGGCCCCACCTACATCCGCACTGACTGTGTGTAAACACTGTGCGGTGTACAATCTGTTCCCCTTTTTTCTTCAGCGCTTGCAGTATTGAAGAATTAAGACCAAGACCAAGATGACTTCAACCGCCGTTCGCCTCTGCCCGATCTGCGAGACCGGCTACATCATGGCTCATGACCTCCATCCTCGCTGCCAGGGCTGCATGGGCGCTGATCATGCCGGCTGTGCTCTCACGGCCCAAGCTAACTGCGCTTTCTGTGCCTGCCTCTCTGTGAAGGAGAAGCAGAAGCGAGCGGAGTTCTTCACCAGCATCGAGGAAGATGATGCAGAGCCTGGTGACTGGTCTTTGGGCCTCGCTGGTGAAGTACAGCAGGACTTCCAGACGAACGAAGGAGACCGGGATCCCTTTGGCTCCCCTGTCTCTCTGCAGGGCTCTTTCCCTGGCTCCCATCTGTCCCCTTCTCCATTCTTGGAGCCGAGAACCGAGCCAGACCCCCGCCGAGCCAGCAGGACCCCCAGCGGCGCCCCCTGCTCTGCTCTCTTCGCTGATCTCCCTTCTATCCTCTCAAGAGCAGCAACGCGGCTGGATATCCCCTTGCCACCGGCGCTACCGCCCCAGCCTTCAGTCGGCAAGCTGGGCCACTACTACAAGTCAGCTCATCCCAGCAAACTGGCAACGGTGTGGCCGCAGTTTCCTCCTGTCCAGCACCTGACCACGGAGGCCGCACAGAATCCCTGCACTCTCCGAGCACCGGTCTCCCGCTACGTGCAGCTGTCTAAAGTGCAGGGTATCATGGGCCGCGGCTTCCCTCCGGTCCCACCACTGGAGCCCAGCATGGCATCTCTCCTCCTGCCTGGAGCGTCGTTTTATGGCTCCCACCATCCGACTCCTCCTTCTTCACAGGATCAGAGCCTAACCAGATGGACGGACCGCTCCCACCAATGTGCTTCCCAGTCCCTAGCGCTGATACATGAGAGCGCTCTCGTTCTCTCCTCTCTCTCGGCGCTATCTGTTAGCTCCGATAGCGGTTTGCCCCTGGAAGTGGCCACGGAGCTCAGCCAAACCACTGGCGCAGTTCTGGCCTTCCTCTCTGCTATGGTGGTTGCTCAGTCCCGGATCCTGTCCTGACAGATGCTGATTCAGAGGGACATGTGGCTCCACATGTCAGGTAAGATACCTGAGCAGACGTGGCATCTGCTGCTTGAGGGCCCCATAAGCCCCACTGGCTTATTTGGGCCCCACCTCAAAGATTTTGTGGATAGGCTGAAATCAACGGACGAGGAGGTGGGCAGCATTCGGCGCCACACCTCGCTGCGCAGACAAACCAAATCTTCCCAGGAGTCAGGCCACTGGCGACGCCAGGATTCTTGTTCCTGCCATTGCTGCCCTCCTTTTGCCTCAGCTCCCTCCTCCTCACACCCCAGTTAGCTGCCAC
>OMKZ01054680.1:0-12689 GCA_900302535.1 Neoniphon sammara | reverse complement strand
TCCAACGACAGTGCTGTTCTCTGAGATATAGGTGGTGCACTCTCTGAACTCTTTGTCATTGTGGAACCTGAACAGACAACATATCACAGTTTAGTCAGTCACACACAAAACAATCAATGTAATCATCTCAATTGATAATACATTTGTGAATCAATTTTAATGTAATAAACAGGTTTCATCTGCAGCTGGAGCACTGACATTAGGAGGTTAATAGTCAAGAACTGCAGGTTCAACGCACCATGTGTCATTTTTCCAGCATGTGTCCTTAGACACATGCTGGAAATGATAGTGGATTGTGGTATTACCCAATGGGGAATCCCAGTTAGGATTCCCCATATGTTTGAGTTTGTTTTTTTCTTACTTTCACGTCAGCAAAAAAAAAAAAAAAAAATTCAAATGGCAGATATCTTGAGAAGTAAACTCATACATTCACATATTGTATAACACTGTTAACACTGTCACTAGGTGACTAACCTGCCCTGAAAGGTGTAATTGACGTCTGGAGTCCCTTGGCCATTCCAGGTACAGTGCACATATTCCAGATTCACCACCATACACTTCACATCTGTCAGAGACACGGGAGTGTTGAGACCAACATGGTTTTATCACGAAGATAAATGAAAAAATCCACAATTTAGCCTACTGTGAATGTTTCCGCGGGGCTTCACATGTAAACTTACCTGTAAATGTTCAAGTTCATTTACAGCCTTTCAAAGGGTTTTACAAGCCCACAGTTAATAGAAAACAAAACGGCGCCCTCTTACCTGAACCCTTTTAGACACAAATCTAAATGCAAATGTAAATGTAAATCTAGTTTACTGTAATATTTATACTGAGTCAGTACCAATACGCATATACCTACGTGAGCCCTCACACAAGAATGAGGAAATGGAAGCACATAGACGTCAAACGGATTTTTCGAACGTTAAAACCAAAAAACGGAGATTTTCGAGTGAGTAATACAACTAACTTAATCTCATAATTTAATTCAGTTTGACAAGTGATTGATTACGGATAGCCGATAACAATTAATATTTATAGTATTTTGAAAATCCCAAAAATAAAATAAGGGGAATCATAAATCTAAGAGTGCTCCATAAAAATATTTAACAGTGGGGCATAATGATTAAAAATGAACGTACAGATACAGAAATTAAATTGAAATTAATGTTAAAAAAAAAAAAAGTGTCAGAATTATAAACTGCATGCTCACTGACAGACGGGAAAGCCCCTCAACAAGTTAAACTTTGATCTGAAAGTTCTCACAAAATGTTTTAAATGTAAATACAACATCAACAACAGGTATAACTTAAAAGAAAGAAGGAAAGAGCTAAGAGGTTTCAACACTTTCTCACCTGGAGGTTTTCTGGCGAACACTAGTCCGGTAAGATAGAGAAGGAGAAACAATCCGGCCAACATCGTGGCACACTAGAAGCGGGATGCTTTCACATTAGGTGCACTTCTATACATTTGAACATCAGATAAGTCTCTTTCATTTTGTATTTGCTCCTCCTAACTTGGTTTTTTGCGGGTTTCGTTTCCTCTCAGCGGAAACTGTTCGATATATACAGACGAGGAAGTACACTTTATAAGTAGAGCAGACAAATGGTGAAATCACATTTATTGCATTTTTATTTATTACAACATTTAAGTGACGTTGACTGTCTTCATTTTGGTCACCTGAATTTATAGGAGTAACTAATCATTTCAATATTTGTGTAATCAGTGCCTTATATTTCAAGTAAGGCTAAAGTGAGACAAAACCGGTAACTGCTTCATCTTCATCTGCATTCATCTTCCAAATTAAAAGGAAACTGCTTTTAATGATGACGATTTATTGGCTTCCATGTTATGACAGTTTTAGCTTCATACTTACATCGTGTATTAGTCTGTTTCACCTTTACCTTAACTTGAATGGATCAATAAATAATGGTAGAATGCTTTTGACTACCTCAGATGACACAGTAGAAACTTTTGGACAATCATCATGTTTTGAAAAATTTAAGATGAGTTAGGGAACCAAATTTAATCATTTAGTCATACACAAACACCCAAACCCTCCCTCTGTGACCTTTTGGTATTATCTCTGAGGCGAACGACAACCGCCTTAGCTCATCTCTCAGCTCTTTCCAGTGAACTACGGAAAGGATTTTTTTTTTTTTTTGTCCGTGACAAGATATGGCCTGTTTGCTCTTGGTCTGTTTTCATGCAAGTGAAGACCAGCTCATCCGGCGGTTCTGAGTTAGAGTGCTTTACTGAAATTCTGTGAAAAGCTTATCTTATTTTTCTTGCGTCTCACGCATGGCAGGAGCGCATTTTTGTCACTAGAGTCTACAACGTGACATCCTTGCTTTTTTTTTCTTTTTTCTTTTCTTTTTTCAAATTGCTGCAGCTTTAAATAAAAATAGAGGTACCACATAACAGCAGTGCAAAATCTTAGTGGGTAATATTTATATTAAACATTAGACAGCAGACATTAGATATTAGACATTAAAAGCACTCAAGCAAAAAACAAAACAAAAAAAAAACTAAATGCTTAAAGCTTTCTGCGTATTTATCTTATGCGTCTGATTCATCATGCAGGATGACGCAGAAGAACAACTCATCAAGCCAAAATGAACAACAAAAACAATGTTGGTGAGCAAGTTGCGGTTCTGAGTTAGAGTGCTTTATTGAAATTCTGTGAAAAGCTTATCGTTATTTTTCTTGCGTCTCACCCATGGCAGGAGTGCTTATTTCACATTTTTGTCACTAGAGTCTACAACGTGACATCCTTGCTTTTTTTTTCTTCTTTTTTTCAAATTGGTGCAGCTTTAAACAAAAATAGAGGTACCACATAACAGCAGTGCAAAATCTTAGTGGGTAATATTTATATTAAACAGTAGACAGCAGACATTAGATATTAGACATTAAAAGCACTCAAGCAAAAAACAAACCCCAAAAAAACCAACTAAGTGCTTAAAGTTTTCTGTGTATTTATCTTATGTCTGATTCATCATGCAGGATGACGCAGAAGAACAACTTATCAAGCCAAAATGAACAACAAAAACAATGGGGGTGAGCAAGTTGAGGGTGGTTGTTGATTAATACTAAAACATTGGAGAAAGAGCTCACAGCTGTTGAAAATAAAGCTACCCGGGAGTGTTTTTCACTCTGAGTTGACCAGGGCCAAAATCCCAAGACAAAATAGGTCTGTGTCTGCGAGAAAGACATCCAAAAAGACTGCAAGAGTGACATGCTCTTTCTGTTAGCTGTGGAAATAAACCAAGTACATTTCCTACATTCACTGTAACTGAGAGACATCCATGTTCCAGTTTTATTGAAAGTCAGACTTGTACTCAGGTACATTTTTGCTGACTTGTATTCAGCTGCACTTTAAAGTACACCAATTACTGAGAATTTTTTTAAACTGTCCATTACTGTCAGAAACAGGATTTTGCAATAAGTCAGTGAGGTATTTTTTTACTTCTTCATGCAGCCATACAACATTTTAGAGATGTGTAATGAATGACACTTTTGTTCCATGAAACAAAAAAAAAAGGACATTTTTGCACAACCTTACTAAACTCTCAGGCAGCAGACATTC
This sequence comes from Neoniphon sammara, assembly GCA_900302535.1. Taxonomy (NCBI): domain Eukaryota; kingdom Metazoa; phylum Chordata; class Actinopteri; order Holocentriformes; family Holocentridae; genus Neoniphon; species Neoniphon sammara. Next base: position 9,103 of record OMKZ01054680.1, on the reverse strand, counting down.
TACTCAAGAGAAATCAATATATGAAGTTCATGAATGGGATTGATCAGATGCACGTGGGCACATTTCCATTTGCTGTCTGTCAATCAGTGACAGAGAGGTATAGTGAGGTGATAGAGATAGTGTTGAGCGTTTTTGTGCTTGTGTGTGTGTGTGAGAGAGAGATACATTTAATCACATCGATCTCTTGGTGATGGAGGAAACTGTGCATAAATGCGAAGAAGAAAATCTTTGAAATCAGTCCTCTAACCAAAGTGGAGAGATGCTTTCTTGCAGCATGCAGGTTCTGAGCTTTTTGTATCTGCTTTATCAACTCAACGGTGTTTCAGTTGTTTAAACCTTGTTACGTATTTTAGAATTTGAAATCCAATGTGTTTGACATACATACATACACTCATTCATACAAAAAGAAACTCAGGAACTTCACCAAGTTTCATTTCATTGAGCTTTTCATTAAACAAGCAATTCTCACAGACCCTTGCCTATAATAATTAATGGGTCAAATCATTGAGGATAAGCTATCCGGTGTTTTCATGAGTGAAGACAACATCCAAATACAAATGCACGAGACAAACTGCCGACAAAAATTTCAACACCAAAGACAGCATTCAGGGCCTTATCTCCACTAAGTGATGACATTAGTGGAGCATCAGGTTATTCATTGACTGGGTGCAGTGGTAAAAACAAGGATACAAGTTAAAACAAACAAAAAAAGCAGCAAAATATATGTTGACATCATTTGGCACAGCTGCCAAATGCAGCTTCATTAAACACATGCTTAGAGGGGCATAAGACGGGCCTTGTGTTCATCAAACGGTTGATGCTTTACTGTATGTGGAAAAAAACAAAAAAGAACAAGCTAGGCGGTCGTCTCTGGGTCCCTGTCACCCATGGGCCCAGGTGCAACCACCTGTAACCCGGGGGATTTCCACCACTCTTTAAATGATAATGCAGTCAAATTATTTTATGCATGTAAGCACAAAATGAAAACCTTATAATGTTAAATTACTACTTGTTCTGTTCATACACTGGAGAACATGCTCTGAAGAAGTTTTTAAATATTATACTCTGTTATTTTAAGAAGATTTTGGATTGTCTTGGGTTACTTGCTATTTCTTGTACATACTATTGCTCCATCAGGTGTTTGGTGTCCCTAAAGATTTATAGCTTGCACCTTATAACAATTATTAAATAGTTATCTCAATTCTGATAATGCAGATGCGTCCTCAACAGAAATCTGCCTCTCCTCAGATGAGACAGGAACAGTGGAGGTGGAAGAGGAGCAGGATGCAGACTGATCCCCTGATTCATTTGCAGAGATCGAGATGGAAAAGTCCGTTTGGTCGGTGGTGGACGAAGTGGAGCTGTCAGAGCTCTCGCTGGCAGAGTGAGGAGCATGGTTGTACTCGCGGACAGGGCACAGACTCTCACTGAAGTCAGCCTCCAAACCCTCTTTCAGGTCTTGGGAAATGTGAAGCCACTCCTTTAAAAGGACAAGAAAGAAAAATGAGATGACTTCTTTCAGAGGAACCTCACAGGATGCTACATTACCATCACTCACTGCTCCACTAAATGGGCATTTGATCACCATGAACATCACAGGTCTTGATATGTGGAAATAAATGTTACAGAGCTCAGTATCTCAAATGATCATAATACTAACAAGATGCATTTTATGTGATTAGTGTCATTTTCTAAAATTTCCAGACCTGAAATTATTTTGTAATGGCTTTGTCTAAACTAGGCCGACTGTCTATAATTGTATAGGCTGTCACATAAGGCAACATTAGCTTTGAATTTTTGAATTTCAAGCTCGTGTATCTTGTAGCCACAGGGCTCTGAATGTTACTAACCTCTACATTGCGATGTTTCAAGATGACATCCAGATTCTTGCCTGGCGTGGGAACAACTGGGATGAGCCTGTATGGGAGAAAGAAACAGACAGCTGATTCACAGCTCCATGGGATGAAGTAACAAATTACATTTTTGAACTGTGCTGGAGTGTTGGGTTGTATGGTTGTATAGTTGTCCTCATTAGCTGGTCTGTGCTCCCCTGGGCTGGAAATGCAGAATACTGTATTTGTATCTCTCCATTTCCTTCCATAGCGCAGCGTCCTTAGCACGTAAATTAACACGAACAAAGCAGATTATGCCAATATGAAAAACAAGTTCCGCTAGCCTTTGGAAGTGAATGGAGACATACAAATATTACCAGCCCAGGGAGCACAGAGCATCTAACGAGGATGTTTCATCATGTGAACTCATATCACATCGAGGTAGCTCACCTTTTGAGCACTTCTTGAGCACTTGTCAACCATAAAGGCATTTGAACAATACTAACACTTTTGATGACAAAATTTTGACATAAGCATACTTTGTTGATGTTCTGTGACCATCCATCCCAATACAGCTACCATCGACCAATTTCCACTGCCTATAATATAACTGCTAAGCATAACAAAATCATATATGGGCCAACCCACCTTTTATGCTGCACCAAGATCATGACCAGTAGAACTAGGGTGATGGCACCCACCACATACAGCACTGTCCACAGGCCACCCCGTCCACTGGGGTCTGTGAGAGCTAGAGAGAGCGAGATAGAGAGAGACAGAGATGTGGATTGACAGTTTCATATGCCAATATAAAATATAGGTCTATGAAACTAGTAGTCCTGTGTACTTTCATTTTACTGTGCAAATGATTTCTTGAGTTGTGGCTTAATCCCAGATGTTTTGAAAGTAGATGATGGATAGATGCCTAAGGTTTGGAGACTAACTTTGAAGTGCTAGGGCTAACTTGGAAAGACTTGAGCTATTCAAGTGATGGGGACAACACTCTAACTGGAAAGTTAGTGCAACCTGAAATGAAAAATAATTTCTGTTGTTTATGAGCTGTTTATTTTTCATGACATCATTTTGCATTGTGATATATTGCAACCTATTCACACACCTAACAAGACCAGTATGACAGGTGCATAGCATATAGCCTAGACCATGTAGGTTGGTGCAAGAAACTCAGAATGGTCTTGCATACTGTCTTCATTTGCATAGGAACTTTATTGAAATATTTCAGCTGATTAGACCTTTGTCAGGCAAAAGTGTTGAGATATATCACCTTTTCACTGGACATTTCAGTTGCATCTCTGCTTTATCTAGCTCATCTCTATTATGAATGTGTGACTTTGTGGCTTCTGTCAATTACAGACCATAGATCACGGGGATAAATGCGATGAAAATGTGTGAAAAATTCCCACTGGTCTCCAGTAGTGTTAGAGGTATTTATATATATAAAAAGTTCTGTTGTGGCCATTTCTTTCCATATTTACCTGTGCTGCCAGTGCTGTTGGACTCCCAAAACACAGGCTGACTCCAGTCACTCCAGAATTCAGTCTCACCTGACACAGCGCTCCTCACTTGCAGCTCATAGAGGGAGCTGCTGGAGGACGGGTTGATGGAATAATTCTGCTTCCTAGGACCGAGTTTTAAACTCTGTGGAAAAGATAAATATAAGAAGATGGAGTGGGGAAAAGAGAGAGATGTGAAAGTAAAAGCAAAAAGGGAAAAAAATGTAACGAAGTGCGAACAAAAAAAGAAAGGGTGACAGGAGGAGAGATTATGTCAAATACACCTCAGTATTGTGTATTCACTCATGAACAGTTTGGGCATGTTAGCCTTCCTGTGAACACTTGCCCACCTCCCAGTTATTGTTGTTGCGTCTGTGGCGAACCTCACTCTCCACACAGCCTCCACCAGCTGTGTAGTTCCAGTAGAACCACAGGTTGGAGTCTGTTCCATTCTTGACAGTCACGTTGACTGGTGGATTTAGCTTGACTGGAGATCATACAGGACATTAAATTATAATTAATACAATTTTGTGATAGAGTAATGGGGCAGAAGTACTGGGAAAACACGAAAACTATTGTCATCTGTTTATTGTCACTCATAACTAACTAACAGTTTAAGGAGGCCACTGGAGACAATAATAAGTGCCCAATGTAGTTTGTGACCTGTAGTGGTGCTGTAGTACGCAATAGGAAATCTGGGTCCTTGGATTGTTTACATAACATCCAGCACGCAATGACCACAGAGACGACATAGTGTATGTGCCGATAAACAGTGCAAAATAAGGCTTTGCAACTGTCTTTGAGATAGGAAATGCACTCAACGTGTTTATTAAGCCTCAAGGACACAGAAATTTGAGAAATTTTGAATGTAAACAAAATCAGGTGTGTTTCACGAAGAACTACATTGGGTACCTTTAAGACTGTGATTGTAATTTACCCTTTGACATGCTGTCAGATATGCAGGAAAAACATATTTCCTTCTGGGAAATTTCACATGAATGCCATTCAAAGTCTGATAATGAAGGTGAAAAGTCAGAGAAAATTTTGCTACATGAGTTTTATGCAATGATGACCTTTAACCTTAACGTGGCTGACAGAAAACACATATACATGGATCCTTATTACTTAAAAATCTATGTTGCCTCATTCAGGACCTCCATGTTTACTGTTTGACTCTTTTTCATAACCAAAAAAATGTCTGTCATTATTGCCCAGAGATGTTCTGATGACAATCCAAAAATGTATAATGCCTTTTGCACTTTGTTCACAACAATGCTGTATCAATATTATAGCACTCATGAATTTATGAGCTAGTAAACCAATAAGCATACCTTTTGATTTGAGATTATGGTTCTGCGGAAAACTGCTGTTGCCATACACCAGCAGTGTATAAAAAGTAGAGAACCTGCTACTTATTAGGTTCTGGTGAGTCTGGTTACATCCAACGACAGTGCTGTTCTCTGAGATATAGGTGGTGCACTCTCTGAACTCTTTGTCATTGTGGAACCTGAACAGACAACATATCACATTTCAGTCAGTCACACACAAAACAATCAATGTAATCATCTCAATTGCTGATACAATTGCAAATCAGTTTTAATGTAATAAACAGGTGTCATCTGCAGCTAGAGCACTGACATTAGGATATTGATCAATAGTCAGGTATTGCAGATTCAACCCACATGCAAGGACACGTGCTGGAAAAATGATAGTGGTGGCTACAGAGGGTTTGTGATATAATCCAGTGGGAAGTTTCTCCCATCATGCACCTGTGGTAGTTTTGATCTTGTGTAAAGAAAATATAAACATTTTATTTGGACTGTCCAATCATAACATTCAATGTAGTATCAATTGAGTTTCACAACCTGTCCAGTGTAAATTCTCATCTTAGTTTCAGATTTTTATTGGCTTAGTATCAACCTAATCACTGCGTCACTTTATTTGGAGTGTCCATATGGCAAGCCGTTTTAACATTTAATCAGGGCTGACTAGGAGTGATTTAGTTTTCACTAGTGGAAATGTTAATTTAAGATATCTGTAAAACAGTTTTGACATGTTACAAATATATTTTCTCTCGTAGTAATTACATTTCAACCACTCAAAACTGATTCACAGATATCTTTAATTACAGATATCAAGAATTCATTTTTCACTAGTAAGAATAATGACTACAGATATCAACAATTGAATTTCCACATGTCGAAAAAGGATTTTGACTAGTGGAAATGTAGTTTCCCATTTCAGATATCAACAACTGCATTTTGGACCAAATGTTAAAAGAACTAACCACCAAGCCCTTTTACATTCAATACATACACATACTGCTTAACACCCAGTTAACACTGTCACTAGGTGACTAACCTGCCCTGAAAGGTATAATTGACGTCTGGAGTCCCTTGGCCATTCCAGGTACAGTGCACATATTCAAGATTCACCACCATACACTTCACATCTGTCAGAGACACAGGAGTGTTGAAACTAACATGGTTTAATCATGAAAATAAATTAGAAATCCACAAGTTTACTGTGAGTGGTTCAGTGGGGCTTTACATGTAAGTTTGCCTGTAAATCTAGTTTATGGTACTCTTTATACTGTCAGTGTCAGTACCAATACACAGATGCATGAGTTCTCTCACACACAGTGAGGAAAGGCAGCACATATTGACGTCAAATGGAATTTACAAATGTTGAAAAAAAAATGGAGATTTTCAAGTGGGTAATCCAAGGTGTGACTTAATTTCCAAACTGAATTTTGAAAATAAAAGTTAAGGGAACATAGTAAAGCTTCACAATTATTGTTTCCTCAACACAGTGGAACATTGTAGTGATTAAAAATAAAATACATCATGTCTGTAAATAGACAGCAAACGTGTCAGAGTTAGAAATGAGACATACACTGACAGCCAGGACAGTCCCTCAACAAGTTGAACTTTCATCTGACAGCTCTCACAAAATGTTTAAAAGCAACTTAGTTTAACTTAAAGAAAGAGCTGCCAAGAGGTTTCAACATTTTCTCACCAGGAGGTTTTCTGGCAAACATTAGTCCAGTAAGATAGAGGAGAAACAATCCAACCAGCATCGTGGCACAACAGAAGTGGGATGCTTTCACATTTGGTGCACTTCTACATTTGAACATCAGATAAGTCTGTTTCATTTTGTATTTGCTCCTCCTAATTTGGGTTTTGTGGGTTTTTGTTTCCTTTCAGTCGAAACTGTTCAGCAACCACAGACAACAAAGGTGTAATTTCCACTGGGGACAGCACTTTTGAAGGTTGCTATTTTGCCCACCCCACTTTTTGTAACCCCGGGCAAATATTTATCCGGCCCTGAGTTGCCTGTGTTGTGTTACTCAAGAAATATCTGGCTCTGTGTTGCCCAGGCGGGTTTCTCTTGTCACAATGTTGTGACCCCGAGTGTGGGGTGTCGCTACATTAGTATAGTGGGGAATTTCAGGGCCAAGTTTTTGGGCTAGTACTCCTTAATTAGTCAGATACTCAGCAAGCCCTTGACTAACTGAATCAGATATGCTAGCCCAAGAACTGAACACATATGTGGAATGCCTGGGGATTCCTTAGGACTGATCTGAAAACTCATGTAACAGGTTAAAGTCTTAGCAACTCAAAAAAAAAAAAGTTTCTACCCATGTACAGGAGGTGGACAAATAAGTAAACACTGTATGAATATCAAGTATCAAATAAAGAGTAGGGCCATCCTTAGCTTGCAGAGCCGCCTCAGTGCTCCTTGTAGTGCTGCCATCAAGTCCTGGGGCTGGATTCATAAAATACTATATAGACATTAAATTATAGACAATATGGATATTTCTTCTTATGCTGTATTTTATATTAACTTCAAACTTGGGAAGAATTGTATGAAAAAATGTGTTTGTGATAATTAGAACTATCTTAAGAATATTATTCACTTTTTTTCTTAATTATTCACTTAAGTATAAATACAAGAAGAGATCAAATTTTTGAAACAAAACATTGCAAATTTCATCCTAACATCTTAACTTAACAAATTGTTAGCCTTCTTAAACATAACCTTAATTATTGAGGATATATTGTAACATTTTAATTTATTTCAATAGGCTGCTATGAGGGATCACATGTAGCTGTACTATGCTGACTGATATCTGTAGGATGTTTTCTGTTGCCTTGCAGTTTGTCTGGCTAAAGGCCGTTTTATTGTTATGTGTTGACAGTGTCTGACAAACAAAATGAGAGTTATTAAAGAAATAGAGTAAGTTGTCCTTGTAAGAAAAAGTGTCAGTGGGAGCATTGGTTAAGCCCTCGGCCTACTTCATCATTTCCAGGTTGTGATATTGGACAACAGCTTTATAATTTGAAATATCCCTCCTTTTTCTATGCTTGTGGCAAGAGTATAATTCAACCCTGATTTATCTGTTAGCCTAAAGATTTAATTCTTACTCATCCCTATTTAGTTACAGATAGCAGCAACGTCTTGACGTCCTGAGAGTTTCTCAAACATTTTCATTTAATGCACTCCCAAACAGACATCAGTCCACATCTCCCATTTAAAAACATCTTTGTTATTGTACATTGTACATATTGTACATGCCTGGTAAAATATAGTGAAGTTAAACCATTCTTCATTTTGCAGGTCCCCATGGAGGGCCAGTTTGAGAACCACTGCTCTGTTCAAATATGTGGTGACTATTATTTTGAAATACCGGAAGTACCAATGTTTTGATGAAGCCATTACGGCTACGGAAGAAGCTGTCATTCGTTTCGTCAGCCCCTATTTCTCGAGCAAGCATTAGCTTGTCACCTACACTGTCAATAAATTCCTCTACAAATGTGACCGTTTGACAGACAGACACGATGGGATTTACGTCAAGACACTTTCATGGTGTTATACCGTCGAAAGCGCTCCTGTTCCTGCCTTGTCTGTTTACTTTCTTGCTTGTCGGCAGCCAAGGCGAGAGCACTGCCATGGACAATGTTGCAACCGAGAGACTGGCTGAGGAAAGCCACCGACAAGACAGTGCCAATCTTCTTATATTCATAATGCTCTTAACACTTACTATCCTAACGATATGGCTTTTCAAACATCGACGATTCAGGTTTCTACACGAAACAGGACTTGCCATGATCTATGGTACGATGACTAAATGCGAATCCACTAGCGTTAAAGCTAGTTAGCTAAAATGCTATTAGCTCCACTAGTAAACAGCTAACAGCTTACAGTTGGGTGTTTTTGAACATGGACGATCGTGTAAGCTAAAAATAGCAACACGTGCCCTTTAACTAGCTAGAAAAAACAGCAACACGATTGACTTTTACAATCAGTGCAACGAAAAAAACTATGCTGATTAGGTTGAATAGAGCTTGTGTTGTCATAGTAATGCCCCGCCTCCCTGTTTGAGACATGAACTAAATTGAGTATACAACCACAACGGCAGGTGTTTTACATAGACCGTGACCCGGTTTTGTTATCACCGGGGATAGTTATACCAGATCCCGATAATAGGCCTTTATTGTTTGAGGCTGACTGCTTTGTCTTCTCTCTCCCTCCCCACTCCCTCCCTCCACACTCCCTGAAGGTCTCTTGGTGGGTGTGATTCTGCGCTTCGGGGTCCATGTGCCCCAGAACATGAGTAATGTGATCCTGAGCTGTGCTGTCAATGCCAGTCCGGCTACTCTACTGGTCAACGTCAGCGGGAGATACTTTGAGTACACTCTGAAGGGGGAAGTCAGCCGGGGCAAGGGCCACCAAGTGCAGGATGATGAGATGCTGAGA
>OMKZ01054679.1:106682-120579 GCA_900302535.1 Neoniphon sammara | reverse complement strand
TTAGACACTTTAAAGGGATAGTTCACCCATTCTGATTGTTACTAAAAAAATTAACAGAAATCAACGATAGAACTATTTTCATGTGTGGCAGCTCACTGTGCTGGTCAGTTATTTTTAAGAATGTTACCGAGGGGAAGTAGCATGTTAGCTAGCACATAAGAAAACAGTTCTGCCATTGAGTTTTGTTTATTTCTTTTAATAACGGTCAATTTTTTTTACGCCATTTCAGATTACAAAAATTCTGACACACATCATCAAACCCAAACTTTGTTTATTTATCAACTGGAGAGGATTAAGGCAGTTATTTTTAAGAATGTTAGCCGGGGGGACAGTACACCTCAATGGCAGGTGGCTAAAGGTTAGCATTTGGAGCATGCAGCTAGTTTCTGGTACCCAGTAACAATGAGAGGAAGACGGCGTCACCACTGTCCTACATAACAGCTAGGGGGTAAGTGAAATAATATCTTTAAAGTTTTTCAAAATGGGTGAAATATCCCTTTAAGACCTCAATTTCCTGACTCAACATGAAGATTTTGGTTGGTATGTATGATGATGATGGAGCAATGTCTGTCAGGCCACAACAGTCTTTAGCTGATTATTGTTCTTTGTGATATCAAAATAATTGGAACTATAGTCACTCTGCAATTACAAATAATGTATATCGTCATTTATGAGGTTAGGGCTGAGCAGAGGAGAGACACATGCTTTTCCAGACTTTTAGCACATTTCCAAAGCTACCCAAAAGCTACAGCTGATCATTTTTTCATTTTATACACGTACATATGGAGATTTTGTGTTGAACCAGAACAAGAAACAGAAGACAGACATCTCCCACAGAGACGACTGCAGTGAGTCTGACTTACAATACGCTATTTGCCATCAATAATGAATGGTGTCGACGGCCTGAATGAGTATTCAAATGAATATGGGATTTATCAGACACTTTTCATTACTCAATTACAGAAGGCAATTCAAGAGAGAATCAAAACAATTAGTACTCAAAGCATTCAACAAAAACTTTGAGTGGTAGCTGGGACTTTTTTCCCCCCTCTATTATCAGACAGTCTTCATTACTCAAAACAGGATGTAAACCCAATCGCTGTCCAGGGATGGAAGTTTAAGTTTAATTGATTATATTTTTTTTGTTTTGCTCATAATAAAAGCTATTTCTCGTTGCTAAGTATTTCAGACAACAATCAGCCAACTATTAGAGGAGAAAAGTCTGTAATTTATTGTTTCACTGGGGTTTTCAGTTGTGATACCATTAATACAATCAACAAATTAAACATTAGTCCCTAAGCACAAACATTTCACATTTTTCCTACATTAACATTAACTCCACTTTGCCTAGATAAAGATAAAAATTGTCATTAAAAATGTATTGTTCAGTGTCGGTTATGTCCGCATGCTGACTGTCCCCTGTATCTCAGTGGAATAATATTTTGGCAACTTGAGTATTTTCTCGAAGCTCAGCCAACGCAGTGTCAGATAATGTGTTGAGGAAACTGAATAAAGCAAGCGGTCGTCTCATTGGCATTCCTCAGTCTAGTTGAGTCCTGACGTTTTTAATGTCAGCTGAGTTGCCTCTGACTCGGTGCAATGCAAGGCGATCCTTCTGTGGCAGCTGTTTTGACAGGGTTCCTACACAATCTCTATTTCTGCATTCATCACTTTTCCCAGACTGAAATATCTTGACTAGATTTGGAAATTTGGGTCGATGATAAGTGTGATGTATGTTGACAGTGGCTGGCAGTCACTGTCAGCTAGCCCTTAACACTCAATAGCTCAAAAGACCTCTTCAGAGTAACACACTTCCTAAAACATCAACTGGATCGACTGGATTTGAAGATTTTGAAGGGCTCAAAAATCATAAGCTGAAGCTTTGTTAAACTGTGTGGCCTCTTCAAAGCCCCCTTTCAACTGTTTCAGCTGAAAATACACGACATCGAAGACAGAAATCAGTCAAATCTTCATTTCTGCCTTAGACGTTTTCCAATATATATTTGAAGTTTATAGTCTGTGCTCAAAGTAATACATTGTGTGACTGGATAATATGTCTATGCTTAAGCCACTCATACTCTTCACATTAAAAGATATCACAGTATGTGAAATGACAGTTGCACTACATGAAATGTGTGGGCATTTACATACTCAGGTTGAACGATTTATCCCCAAGTTTTTCATGAAAATTGTGCACTTCCAAAACTCTAGGGCCACCAAGCTATCAAATTTAATTTCACAATATTTTAGACTATCAAGACATTCTGTAGAAATGTTGCTTTGATGCAGAAGCATCAAAAACAGATATGGAGGCATGTCTTTTACCTAAGCACAGGGCATTATGGAGGTATCAGAGGTGGAGAGGAGACCGCCTATCCTCCACATGTAGAGGGCAAACAGGGGGAACTCGCTGGACAAAAGCAAGATGTGGTTTTCCAACTGGCCCAGGAGGGCTTTCTGTTCTGGAGTACGATCATGTCTCGTGACCCCTGACCCCATCTCCTCACCGCCCGGTACCTCTGATTTCTGTATGAGCTGCTCCAGGATCCAGAACAAGTAGAATGAGTTTTCATACTGGTCCACGGCAAACTTCTCAGGCCCTGCGCTCTCCTCCACCTGGAAAGTAACGATCACATTAGGGCTGCAGAATTCACTGAAAAAAATATGAGCCACAATACTGACTCCATTCCATCCACTTTCCACCTCCATGACCCCGACAGAAAGGATAGAAAATGAATGAATGGACAGATGGATGGACAACACTGATAACTTCCCACGTCACAAAAATCATGCAAGGTCTGATGCTTCATATAATTCAAGACCAAACAAACTAAATCTGATGAACTGGCTGCTTCATGTTATTTTGTAAGTGCTAAAAATGAAGAAAAAAAGTTGTCAATGACCATTATTGAACTTAATAACTAGCTGGAGCCCACTGCTGACAACAGTGTAATTTATATGACAATTTCTTTTTATACTGAGCAGAGAACATCTGTTTCTCCAAAGTGGATATAAGCCATGAAATGACACTCTTTATATTCATCTGTGGTTTGATATGGATCAGTGGTGAATACAGATAATGAGGGCATACACTGGGTCCACTGAGTGATATTATGTAACAAGAATAAAAGAAAGGACAGTCTCGGTTTTTAATGTTGTGTAAAATCCTTTTTTACTGATGTTCTTAAACCTGTTTGGTGGAAACAGTTTACAGCTCTACAACTAAGGCATCTAAAGAGGATCACAGGGCACTGTGGGATGTCAACCTAGGTTTGCGGTTAATGTATAGCATTTAGCAAGTGCCCCCATCAAGAGTGGCTTTCAATGTGTGTTACAGCAGAATAAGTTTAAATCTGTACATAACCAACATAACAAACAATTAATAGTAAGGTGTTAGAGAATCACACATGCGATGCCCTGATAATACATGTGACAAACTCCTCCTGTGGTCCTTGTAGTTAATTGATTTTGTACAACAAAGATGCGCTGTGTTAACCTGTTTGGGTATCTTGGGACGTAGCCATTCAAGAACTCCTGTTTTTCACTATGTGCTTGCTTAATTATTGTTGCTTTTCTCTCTAATACCCATGAGAAATTGTTTGAGATAAATCAAATACAGAAACAAAGAGAAAAGGCGCCAAAACAGTGGAGAAGGGGGGTTGTGCTACAAGGGGAGGACAACAGCAAGGCGACAGATGAAAATGTGAATAATAACTGAAGCAAATCAATACTGGAGTAATATTTCTGGTATAATGGAAGTCCTAGATAATGTTGCAACTTGTTGCGAGCAAATGCTAAGCAGCTTGGTGAAATGGACTGGGGTGGAGTGTCTCAGGAGGTAAAGCAGATGTCTAGTAATCAGAAGGCTCCTGGTTTAATCCCCAGCTCCTTCAGAGAGCCTGTTGAAGTGTCGCTGAGCAAGACGCTGAACCCCCAACTGCTCCTGATGGGCAGGTTGGGACACTCAGTGTGTGTGAATGTGAGGCATACACTGTGAAATACTTGGAGAGGTCGGGAGGAAAGCACTATATATACAATCCACATAGAAAGCTTGGTCACTTTAAATTTTACCCATTGATGGATACCATAAAAATATCAAGCATAGATCTGTGATTGTTTGCAGGTGGTTTAAGTTCAAGGTCGAACTTTCATGTCGCTGACGGTGAAATCTGATATGCAACAAGACATGCAACACAAGACACTCAAAACCAAATAACAGTTATTTAAATAAACATGAGTTAGGGCATTTTTTTTCAGGCTGTTTCAATGTGCCTCTGTGTGTCTAGTGTTGCTCTGTGTAAAAATGTGTGTGTGTGTGTGTGTATGTGTGTTTCCACAAAGAAAACAGGAGCCAGATGGCTGTCAGGTATTCCTCCAGGCTAAGACCTTCAGAGAGCTGACAGAATGTGACAACAGCCCCCCTCACCCCTTACACACACCCACATGAACACACACACGAACATGAACACAAACACACACACACACACCCACACACACACCACTCAGACCTCATCATGAGTAGGTCACTTAGCACTCCGCTCCAGAAAACTAGAACACTATTCTCTTAATCTCACAATTCACTTTTGCCTGCTTCAAAACTTTCTCCCCAACTCTCCCGGTGCTCTCCTCTGTCTCCAGTGGCTGTGCAGTTTAAAAGCTGTGCTAACCTATTCAAGACAGGGTTTCCCTGGCGACAGGGTAACAAGCTGTGACACAACTATGATGACAGAGCAGTTGTTCTTTGCCCTAAATAAAAAAAAAATAGTTTCCCAGCATGTTTGCACCAGTTTCTAACAGAGAAAAGGTCCATGGGGAGACATTAACATAGTAAGCCAATAATTACTACAATACATCTAATGTGCTAAGTGAGCCAAACCAGGTGAAAAATAGATTCTAATGAGGATTTAATGTTGGATGAGTTCACTCTTAAGTAAAGTCCCTTAGGGGCCTATTACTTACATCGTTAATGAATACACAGTGATATGTGCACTCTGAAGTCTATATGGAGTAGGGCTGCAGCTAATGACTCTTTTATTGATTAATCTACTGATTATCTTTTTGGTAGGGGGTGTTGGAGGTAAGGGTGGGGGTGCAGTTGCATGCCAAAGTACAACAATTTCTCTTAAATTGAGAGAAGACTGGCTCTTGTTAGACTCAAATGCAGTGTTTCCACTATATTCTATTGTGGTACCATGGTAAGATCATGGCCTGCTATGCTGAAACTATAAATATATGTATATGTGTATTTATTTATTTATTTATTTAGCCAAGGTTATCAAATCAAATGTAGCCCATTTGCAATTTTGTAACTTTCTGAACTCATTAGACAGTTGTAGCTGTTCTGTTATTTGCCTCTACCTGCTTGGTCATCGTGTCCACATTATTAATGACTGTTTATCAGAAATCTCTTGTGTGCAAATATCTTATGAAAGCACCAATTGTCATCCCTAAATAAATAAAATAAATATAAAAAATGCACAATAAAACACTGATACATTTCAAACATAATCTGCAGTGTCTGCAGTGCAGTCTCACTCTACAAATCATCATTCAAAAGACGATGCAAGCCCTGTCCATGTGCAGATGCTGGATGCACGGGGTGTTTGGTAAACTCAGCATGTTTTTTTTTTTTGGTCACCCTCTGTGCACCCTGCTAGTCTCCTCTGATGATCCCTTGAAAACCCAACCAGCTTGTGTATGAGATAAAGCTGTGTGAATAAAACATACTGTTACACATATTGCAAGGTTTTGGTTTTTGGGGAGAAGAGGAATGTACAAACTGAATTAATTTAGAGTGAGATCGCACATTGTGGGCCTCTCTTTTAAGGTGCTCATGGCCTTCTTTGGCTGATCACCCTCTGGACATCAAGGGCCCACACAGCTAATAAGGGTCTGTTCTGATGCGGGAAATGATTCAGACCACACAGTTAAGGTAAAGATAGTCAAATGCCAAATATTTTCTGTCTGGCAATCTAGAGTTTTGGCACCCTCAAGCCTATACAGTTACCATCTTGAGAGTGGGATGGTTCAATGACTACAGCTGGCTGATGGGAGAGACCTTATATAATGATGGCAGCTTCACTGTTTTAGTTAGAGAAATTACACTGCATTCTTGCTATAACTGTTGTTTTTGTAACTCAAGATCCTGAGAATGCTTAAAGTCTTTGTCAAGCCTGTTTCTTGACCAACTCCAGACCACGGCTCTGAAGTCCTTGCAGAAACCAAGTTGACTCTATGTCAAACTTCAGTGTTGGAAATGGCAGAGGGATGTGTGCACATGAAAAAGCATCATAAGCACTAATGATGTAATCAATGAATATCAATACGGAATCAAAAAAAAAAAAAACTTTGATAAAGTTAATCGAAATTCGAAACTGCATGCTGTTACTGCTCTAAACTCTGGGCAAGAAGAGAGTGTAGGGTAGACACTGCACACATGCACGCATGTACACACAAACACACTCAGCTGCAGCACAGACCCTCTTTAGTTAAGCTCAACAATGTGGCAATGTTTTGCTTTTGCTGTTTCAGTTACAGTTACAGTTGGCATTTAGCAGACACTTTTATCCAAAGCAACGTACACAAGATTTCAATACAACACAAGCAAGGTACTAGTTGGAGATAATGACAAGAGTAAGTGCCATAAAGCTAAACTCTGGTCCAGCGGGACATGGCTGCTGTGAGGCCGTGCTACAAGGCAGTGCTACGAGATGATGCATAGTGCATAGAAGAAGAGAGGTTTTTTTTGTTTTTTTGTGGATTACAGTGTCGGTTATGTCTGTCAGGCGAGAAAGTGTTCACTACAGAGCTTGGTTTTTAGTTTCATATTACAATCACAATTTGTGCATCATTGACAAATGTGCGCTTTGTCCCATTTGTTTCAGCCATCTGGTAACATTAAGAGCATGCACATTTGCACACAAATTTTCTCACTCATGACAGAGAACTTCAAGAGTCAAGTCAAAACACAAGTATGAAAACAATAACGCGGGAAAGGGTGTCACAGCTCATTGAACTTTGAAGCCAACTAGCCACAGCAGCAGAAGTCCATGGTGGTTTCCAGCCCTGTCAGCCAAGTGTGTAAAAATGCTCCATGATCTGATAAATCCTGGTTTCTGTTGTGGTGATAACTTGGCACAAATAACATGAATCCATGGATCCACCAACCCTGATGCCAACAGTCCAGGCGGTACAATGGTGTGGGAAATGTCTTGTTGGCTCACATAAGGCCTCGGACTACCAATGGAGTGTCATTTGAATGCCACAGCATGCCAAATTATTGTTGCTGAGCAGGGGTATTGATTCATGTCTACCCATCTCTACTCTTCATTGAATGGATACTTCCAGGAATATAATACACCGCGTCACGAAGCATGCATTATCTCAAAATGTTTTCAGGAACACGGCCGTGACGCTGTCCCCGAAACTCACCCCACCAGAGACCTTAAGGATGAGATGGAACGGGATATTGGCAGAAATGAATGCGCTGACAAAAAAATCTGGAGCTGTGTGACTGCATTTTTTGAGTTGTCATGGACCAAAATCCCCATGGAACATTTCAGTAACTTGTTGAATCCGTGCCTCGAAGAATTCAGACTTTTCGGAAAGCAAAAAGGGCTCCCATCTGGTACTGGCTCCATGTGCCTAATGAAGTGGGCACTGTATTTATCAGGCCTGCAGTCATGTCTGTCATGTCTCTACGTATGAATGATAGATAGATAGCTATATAGGGTGAAGGAAAAGAAAATGTTTAAGGACCCCTGGTTTAAGCATCTAAATGAGGACGAACCCAGCCTCTTGTTTGATTGACTAACCTTTTGTATAAAGCACTTGGACAGGACTTTGAATGTGCATGTTATGTCTCAAATACCATTCTATTCTATTCTATTCTATTCTGATATCACTTCAAATTTGTCCCAGTGACTCAATAAAATCTTTGGTATTTATAGATTCCTCAATAACAAGAACAGAAGTGAAATTACCAGATCTTAATCTGTTTTTTGGGGGGCTAAAGAGATGTGGACAGAGAGAGAAGAGATTAAGTACAATGTGGTTAGTCCATCAGTGGGTGGCTGTGCTCCCTGAAATGGTTTCAAGCTGAACCCCCCCTTGGCAATATCCTGCTTTTAGCACCCACCAGTCTATTTAATGAGCTGAGCAATCCAATTGCAGGGCAAACCTCCAAAATAAATAATCACCACTTGCATAATATGCATAGACTACATTTCTGCTGCAGAAAGAATTATGAGCACACAAGTATTCTGTCAACAACTGCAAAATGAGAAATATGCTGAGCAGACAATGTAGGAACTCATGCTTCCAAATCACTAATACATTGTTTCCTCATCTTTATTCATTCAGCAGTGCTATACTGTCAAAGCAACATTACTGACACTAGAACAAATAATGTGAGCTTAATATAATCAAGCCTAATTTTCCTCTAACACACAAAAATGCATCGTCCAAATACTCAGAATGAATGTTTACATTATTTTGCAGTATTCAACCTACACTACAACCATAACCAACCAAAGGAAAAGATGTGAAACTAAATCTGAACTGAAGTATCAGGGGAAGTACTGTGATAAGAAAGCCCAAAGCACACAGGGTCCAGGGCCTATAAGTTTCTCAACAGATAAAATATTAACACACACTTCCACTTACATGTCGATGCTGTTCTCTTAAGTGACTTATGATGAAGGTATACTAGTCAGACATTTAGGGAAACCAGAGTCAGGGAGAACAAGTAGGAAGTTGTTAAACTTTGTTTTTTATCAAACAACAACGGTAACATTTTCAGAATACGTAGATTAGAAAGATATTGGTGCATGGTATGCAATACATCGAGGTGTTTGTGAAGCTACAGATGTAGAAAATGTTTCTCTATCTTTTACACCTTCAGAACTTAAAAAGTGTAAATAACTGTCTGCTGTCTACTTAGTTGAGATATATTGTGGTTTTGTGCTACAATATGCAAATTTAGCTTGTTTATTGGCCTACAACTTTGAAGACAGAATTGCCTGCTGTGCCAATGCGGGATCGATAGAGGATAAATGCACAAAGAAGTCTTACCCAGTGGCTGCCTTCGTATACAGTACATACAATCTGAGAATCCCGCTTTTAAATCACCTTCCAGCTGAGCTGCAGTGAAATACAGCCCACAGCACAGAGAACAAACCAAACAGATCTTAATAAAATAGAACAAAGCAGAACAGCCAAGTGATGAAGATGAGAACATAAGATGAGATGGCAGGGCCATCTGCATGCAGCCTAACAAGAGTCCCATTCTACGTGAGAGGACGAAAGCAGCAGGAGAGACTGATTGAGTTGTTGGCTCGTTAGCTCTCCTCAGGGCTCTGGCTGGCTGACAGTGACAGGCCTGGCTACTGCCTTTAAATAATCCTCATAAATTCCCTCCTCCCTGGACACTGTGCTGGAGAAGTGTTCAATGTCTGGACAAACGACAAAGTCAAAATTCCCTTCATCTTTGAAAACTGCTGATTCTTAGCTAAGGGCAGGGCATGAGGTTCCCAGAGAGGTTGAGGTTAAGGTGAGGGTTAGGTCTATAATCAACTTTCCAGGAGGGCATGATGACCAGCTCTGGCTTTACAACTTGGCAAGAGAACAAGTGTTTGATTATCTGCAGGAGGTTGGACCTGTAACAGAAAGATATTACTGGCCATACAACAAGGCCCCCCGAAAGGCAGTAATAGGTACCAATTAAGTACTGGAAGATTCATTTAACCAGAGATGAAACTATTAAATGTAGGGCTAGGTTTGAAAAAAGTATTCTTATGTATGGAAAATGCCTGCTGTAATAATTGCAAATGGCTTACAACACCAATTAGAGAGGTTTAACACTATATTCAAGTATTTTTTAACAGACTGTCCAAACACAAATAGCAGCTACGCATGGTCTGCATGTGTTCACTGCAGGCATTGTTTACTGCAATATAATGAAAGTTTGTTTTGACAAAAAAAATTTAATAAAATTGCCATAGGCACTGCCATAGGGTTTTTGACAAACAAGTGCTTTTTGCTTTTTATACAAATATTATACAAATAATTGATGAAGACGCTTTAACTTAATGAGTTTAAAAGAAATTAAATTCATTGAATGAAACAATAAATCAGAGTCAAATGCACTAACATCTATCAGAATCTACTGAACATTAAGCAGGGTCAGATGGGTCACTGTGTAATTTCATCATCGCCTTCATCATCAGTGACTACTCTCCCAGACTGAACTCTCATTACTCAAATTCTCATTATAGTGGTCTGAAAGCAAAATGAGAAATGGTGCATCAGGAGCAAGTGCTAAAACGATAAGCAGCTCAACATTTAACGGTTAGGAGGCTTTCTGCAGAGTTATCTGAAATAGGTACAGAAGAATTACAGAATATTCTGTTAAAATTGAGTCAGTCACAATCCTGGGATGCGATCACAACTGCAGTGTGTCTTCTTTGGTTGACAATAGAAGAAAACATTACTTTGCTGTATTTTTGTATTTTGTATGCATTTATGCTCACACTGCCCAATTACAAGCAAACGTGAGATTGTAAATTAACATGATATGGACTCCCAAGTAGGTAATTTATTTCAGAGTTTTGGTATCCTGTCATTTCCTTAGAGATGTGAACAGAGAGGGGAGAGTCAAAACAAACTTGATTCCAGTTCCGGATAGTCTGGTTAAGCAAGACTGACTTATCTTTGTTGAAATTTACCATATCTGCTTAACATACCACATGCATATCTGATGAGGCATTTAACCTCACCTCATCTCCGCTCCAAGTTTTCTGTTGAATCACTGTGAACAAATCATTTAAGTTTTACAGAGTTTGCAATGGTCCATACTGGTTAAAGTAAACCCTGTCTCCGACTCTGACGTGCCTTTCCCCCCACCCACTCACTCACAAGAAAGCACTTAGCATGCCAAGCTGTCTAAAACCTATGCACTGAGACAAATAGCTTCTGTAAATTACCAAACCGCTGTCAATGATCGCCATGTAAGTGCTGAAAGCTCAATTATGTGTAGGCGAAATCAATGTATTGTATTGTACCTTCACAAACAAAGACACCTTACTTTCAAACCCACTGTTTCGGGATGTCAAGTATTATGGAACGAACCATTTATAAAAGTTTTTGAGTTTTAATTTATGTAACCTCTGTCTTAAATATCTAACTCAAAATGGCAGTGGTATTGAACTCTGGAGGGGCTGCTTGTCTTGCTGCTAATGATTTACTGTACTAAAGGCGAATTATTAAATTACCAGTTGAAACAATCTAGACTGGATTTGACCAGTGTTGTTCAGTATGATGCTAACAAGCGCTGGGCTATATGACTAACAAAGAGGCCCCATGTACAAAACATCAGAGACACCTGCTCCTTCCTTGAAGTAAACTTACCAGGTCAATCCATCTGAAAGCCGTGATCCCCTATTTGATTTCACCTGTTAAATATGATACTGGGTTTCCACTGCTGTTATTGTCTACACTGTCACTTTGCTTTTGATTTCTGTTAAGCTTTAAGCTTCATTTGCTGTTCTTCTGTTTTGTGAATAACTCTGTAACCCTGGTCTGGAAAGGTATTTAACTTAATCCACTTCACTCATCACTGTAGATAAAGAGGAGGGGACAGTTTAACAAAGGATTTTTACTCCTAAAAGACAATTGAGACATGTATTGTGTATTTGAGGAAGACTAGGTAAGATAAAAAGTGCCTTTGAAAAGGGAAGCAGGTGCCAAGTGTGCTGGTTTGAGGGCATCAAGAACTTCAATGCTGCTTGGTTTTTCAAGCTCAACAGTGTCCAATGTGTATTTCCAATGGCCCATCACCCAGAAAGGACATCCAACAAAAGGCCAGTGGTTGAAAATAGCCCATTGAAGAAAGAGGTCAAAGGAGGCTGAAACAAATTGTGCAGAGCAACAAACAAGCCAAAGTTAGTAAATTGACAGTCCAGTACAACACTGGTGCCAAAAGATCGATAAAAGAATGCACATCTTATAACACCTTGACACAAATGGTGTATGGCAGCTGACAACCTCACAGTTACACTTCTTTCAGTAAGAAAGAAAGAAAAAGCAAGAAACAGCAACTGCAGTGGGCTAAGGAACAAAAACCACTGGACAATACATGACTGGAAAACACTGCCTGGTCTGACAAATCCTAGTTCCTGCTGTTTCACTCTGATTGGAGGACTATGGTATGGAGTAAACCACATGAATCCTTGTATCCACCAAGCTACGTGACAGTATTGCAGGATAGTGATGTTGGTACTGCTCTGGGGTGTTTTCATGGCACATATTTGGTCCTTGGATAAAAGTGAAGCAACACTTAAATGCAACAGGAGGATGACCATCATTGCTAATGGAGTGGATCTTTTCACTGCAAGACTATAGAAAAATCAATCTGAATTATTGGATTTATTTCAGCAAGATAACACCCACTGCAACGAAGAGTGCCCCAGGATGGCATCATGAACACGACAATCACCAGATCAGTCGCTAATGTTTTGTACACTAGTGCATACTTAAAGGAAACCTGGCAGAAAAATACAGCATCAGAAAAAGGAAGACATACCACATAATCAAGAAAGCAAAGCCAATTTTATACTTTTCATTATGCCAATCGACAGCAAACCCAGCATCAAACCAGCAAGCTCACAGACAGAACTTTTTTTTAAGTCTTGACCAAACAAAGCAAAGTCAGCTCATTATTGCCTCTGCCACAAGATTCTTGAGTTAACTCATAGCTTAAAATAATTTTCAGTGAGTACTGAGAGGCAATGGAGTACATGTTTCGCAAAATTCAGTTCTGACCTTACGGACAGATAAAAAAACAAATCCAGTTTTCTGCTCACTTATTTTTATAATAGTCCAAAGCCAAGGCTAAAGTGAGACTCCGCTTTGCCTGGGCATTATCAAACTTCATCACTCTATTATTTACCAAACCTTATCTAACCAATGAAAGAAGTGAAGGTTATTTCAAAAGTTTAACTACAAATCAAGCCATATTGGCTGTAATTCCCAATATACTCTGTATGCAAATAAATTAAGATGGCATCATACAATGGGATCACATATAGGAGTTCTTCATTTACTGGTTTGAACAGATTGCTGACATACAGTGTTGAATGACGTGTCACTACACCCTTTTATGACAGAATTTAATAAAAAGGCACACTGTTGCAAGTCAAAATATGCAATATACTATGAGCGTTTGCTAACGTTACTGTAATGTTGAAATACTGAACGGATTACAGATTCACAAAGGTTTGCTTACTTTTTTGTTTCATATTATATAAAATTAATACTTTAGGGAGGGTTCTGGCTGCTGGCCAGGCTGAGTAAGAAACTTTAAGATCTCATCTTGGGTTCTGGTAACTTGTAGGCATATTTTGTATTTATATTTTATGACAAAATGGTTCATCAATTGATCAAAAAATTACTGGCAAGAATGAGCCATCAGCCTGGACATCTGTAGGACTTGTTCCATCATCTTCAAACCTTTTTTGTTACCTTCACTTCCCAAACTTTACAACCTGGAACAGGATTAATTTCCCATGATTCCATATATTTTCCATACAGACCAGTGCAGGAACCTGGTGGGATTTGGGAATGCACAAGGCCACAGCCTTGGCACTGAGGTGGCTGAGGACCTCCGCTGTGCTAAGGAGGCGACTCCTGGATCTGTATGCAGCCCAGGAGCCTGAAGCGCCACGACCCAGATAACATCAGCCGCCCTGAGATTATAAAGCAATGCCCTGAATGGGATTTAATCGTCCATTTGATTAGGCCTGGAGCTTGTTACTGTTCTGGCTGAGCCTCAGGCAAGCCAACAGCCTGAATGTGACAGAGGGAGAGTCAGAGGCACAGAGAGAGAGAAAGAGATAGAAAA
>OMKZ01054679.1:88668-106631 GCA_900302535.1 Neoniphon sammara | reverse complement strand
TGAGATTATAAAGCAATGCCCTGAATGGGATTTAATCGTCCATTTGATTAGGCCTGGAGCTTGTTACTGTTCTGGCTGAGCCTCAGGCAAGCCAACAGCCTGAATGTGACAGAGGGAGAGTCAGAGGCACAGAGAACAGAGACAGAGAGAGAAACAATAGATTGAGGCAGAGAGAGGGAAAGAGAGTCAGCCAGAGTGAGAAATCCAGAGGAAATATGAGTGAGAGAGCAAGATAAAGAATAAGAAGTGAGAGATGAATAGGTGGGGATGGAGAATGAGAGAGAAGGGGGCCATGACAGGGGCAGAGAGGGAGAGAGAGAGAAGGACAAATAGAGAGTGAGACAGTGAAAATGAGAGGGAGGCTGACAAAGAGTACATAATGAAGCTGTGCCTGGCTCTGAGAGTGAAGGGCGGTAATTCACTGATCAAGGACAGAGATTGATTTGTCGCCAGAGCGGTGGAGAAAGCCCACAGCGTGACAGAGAACGCTCAAGCAACTCCACTCATTCTCCCAACAATAATACTGACAGTTAGCCAGCCCAGCATTACCATCTAAATGCAAACATGCTCAGCCCGCTCTGCCCCGGACTACAACTTCACCAAGGTCTGTCCACTAGCTCCTTCGGCTCCCACTCTCATTTGGTGCTCCTCTGACACACATTACTTTAAGGAGAATGTTAAATATCAAGAGAGGACTGGCATTCCACAAGATCAGCAGCACACACAGGGCACAATTCTCCATATCAAATTTACCTTTGACACCTTCGTTTTTGGTTTTTTTTTGGTACCTTTATTTATCCAGGGGAAGGTTTGCTGAGAATGCATGCTCTTTTTCAGCAGCATTTTGCCTCACATTCATTCAGCTGCAGACATTTATACCTGGGAAATGGCCAGTACAATCACAATCTTCTACTGGAACAGCCTGGGCTGCCTTGTTCAAGTTGTTGTTACTGAGGGGTTTGTTAGATTTTGTTAGATTTTCGAATCCGGTCTGGGGAATGAAACCACCAACATTATGAAATAAATAGGTGGCCTACCCAGCAACCATTTCACAGGTGGCTTTTTATTGGATGTGCAAAGTCACACGTCTTGGGTTTTCATGACAAGCAGGTTCAGTGTCAACCCACATGAGCACAAAATTTGCATATTCTGTCACGAAAAAAATCTTTGTACTTTAAATTGTGTGATTTCCCATATGTAATTAAGGTGGGAGTGAGTACATCTCCCACTGTGCGTTATGATTTTTCACGCTTATTAATAAACGAGGATATAAGAGCAGGGGACAACCTACAATTTAAGAAGTTTATGTTTTCATCCTCTGTTTTACATTTCTACCCCTATTGGGGTCACAAATCTACAAGAACACAATGTGCATTACATTCAGCCTGACCACTCATCTGATGAATGAATTGTACCATTGTCCACAGCTGTGTAATAAAAACAATTTTCTGCGCTGGCCTTGCAGTTGAATTTCCCTTGGTACAATAAACAGTATTGTATCTCGTCTCTGATGGCAACAGCTAGGCTCAAACATCAAACCCTGACAGTCTCTGAAATGGAGGCAGCCGGTTTAAATGGCTGGCTGAGGGTAGTTTGCAATTGCTGATGTTAGACGGCATGGAGAACGTGCATCGCAAATGGCTTATCTGATATTGTGAGTACCACTGGCCTCGGCGTTTCTGGATCAATATGAAAAAGCATCTGGGTGGTATAATAACACCCCGGCAGGCCGACATTCACAGAGACGGCAGAAATTCCGAAGTACAGACAAATCCAGGGAAATTGGCCTTTGGCTCAACTTAGAATTTGTTCTGATGGGTGAGAAATTGATTCAGAGAAGGCACACAAGTGAAACAGATAGTAAGTATACATCTGCAGCTTAAATCTCGACAAAACAGCATTAATGACCCAAGAGAGTCAGGACAGAAAGTGCTACTTTTGAGTTTATCATTTTAAGACAGAAACAAAATTTCAAGAAAAAGAGAGATCTCAGCACTCTCTCTTCAGGAATGACATCAAAAATTAAAACCGTATGTTTGAGCTTAGCTTGTTGCAACCATGTGCTGTGTACGATGATGGCACAGCGCTCATCTGAAGTGAAGGGTACATCACATCCTGTCTGGTGGCTCCCCACTGGACTGAAGCATGACTTCGGTGTACTTCAGGCTGACATGCAACGTGACCACACACAGCCTTCCCCACTAGCAACAAGTGCTGGAATTGATTTTTTTTCCCTGTGCCTTGCAGAAGCGCCCATTACAATGTTTTTTTTTTCCTACCTCTATCTTGTAGAAGCGTCCATTGCAATGTTTTGTTTTTTTTTCACCTCACCATTTCTTACAAGGCAGTCTGCTGACAATCTACTGATTTAACAGACAGAAAATCGATCCAATCTCATCTAAGGCTGCATTCTCCAAGCTCATATCTTGACATCTTGACTGCCTGAGGAGGTGGGAGAACATAGTTTTGTTTCGTCTGTTTCATACACACACACATAGAAAAAAATACTACATCTCCGAGTTTTCTTGAAGTTTATCTCGGCATCAACAACCGCAGAAAAATCCATTGGGTTGAACGATTATTTTCCATTCTTTGTGAAACGGTCTCGCGACGCTTTGACTGATAGGACAGAGCTGGGCTTCAGACGGACCAGAATGCCAGCTCTGCCGCATCCGTCGGCTCGAGATGGCTGATATGACAGCTGAGTTCAGAGAGTTTTGCCACAATTTCCCCTAAGGACCGAACCGCAATATTTAGAGCGTTCCACCACTTGGAGAGACTTGATAGAGTACAAATGCCAGAGGCTACACAAACGTACCTTTGGCCTGACAACCCACCCAAAGTCCTCTTTTTCTTCTGTTCTCTCATCAAGCTGCTTTTGGCTTTCCTCTGAAAATTCGCTTACTGCCCCTTTCCCAATACTCAGTAAAGACGAGCAGCCTTCGGAAGCAGGAAAGCATCATGTTTCATCTGCAGCCTCATAGGCTTCTAAATCCTAAAATTAACAAGCTTCTTTTGCTGTTTGGCCTGCCAATTAGACTTTGAGAAATAAAGAGGATCTCCTAAGAGGTATCTGTTACCTGCTAAAGTGTATCCCCACTTGTTGGTTACTGGGAGTCAATGTACTGTTTTATTTATGGTCACCAAGACTGGTGAATCGCAAAATCTCAACTCTCAAATCACTAGAAAGTACCCGAAAAATGGTTAGAAATTGTTAAAATGGTTTTACAGTTATCATGGGGAAAAAATTAACATTAAACATTTTTGAATAGCAAAAAGGATAAAGGAACTGTAAATATGTAAAATATAAAATAAAAATAAATACAAAACGGTTCTGCTGTATTGCATTCTATCCTGTCCTTTACAATCTTTCTCCTGTCTTCTCGATTATTCCTTGCTTTATTCTAGACTACATTTATCAATTCTATTTCTTTGGGAGCTCTGGATGGACTCTTTACTTTAATAGAGAAAAAAATCTCATTCACCACGGTTGAGTGGAGGTACAGAAAAGGGAGCAAGATCAAAGATTCCCAACTACATCTCAACATGAGCGCCTATACCCTTCAACATGTTGGTGCCTGGTACCAGCTGTAACCAACCCCACGTTCCAAGAGAAACCCACAATCTCAAAGAAGCGACGTCTCACACAGAATGATTGATGCCACACAATTAAAACAAACGAGGATACTTTTTAAGGGGCTCCAGTCCTTAGTTGACAAAATGACAACCCGATTTCAGAAATACTGAATGATGAGTTTCTACTAAAGATTATTTTCCCAAATGGATCCAGAACGTCTTAGAAGCGTATTCTATTAAGTGTACATCGTTGTGTTTGTGCATTTATGCATGACTTGGAGCACATGCGTTTGACAGCCATCAATGTTTGATGAAGGATGATGCCACTTACCAACTCTACGGAGGCTCTCAGGTTTAGTCTTATAACGTGACTTTGATCAAACAGCCTCATTTTCCCTCTTGGTTAGACTGCTAATGAGAGCTGTGTGCTCTGAAGAGAAAGGACGGCTTTGATCTTCAGCTAATTGTCCACCAGCTTCTCTGACTTTCCTCTTAATCTGATCATTCTTCAAATCTGTCACAAATGGAGGAGTCTGGAGGGACAACGCAATGGTATGATGCACTCACCTCACCAAGAGGGGGTCCATCTTCAGCAATTTGTCAAAATAAATAAATAAATAAATAAAACAATTTAAAAAAAAGCCATGCCTGCACACCCACACAGAAGATATATATTTGCTGGTTGCGCTGGGGTCGGCCTGTAAGAGTTGATGTTCTTTGTGACCGACTGAATGAGTGGTTCTTGTTGGCTCTTGAAAGTGACACTCAGAACATGTGCAACTAATTGTCACTCAAACATGAAAAATAAACAAAAAAACACAGGCAGCTCACTGTGAAGCTGTTTCTTATTTTGTCTAAACTGTCAACCCTCATCTACTTCTTTAATTTGAGGAATTTGTGCATCCAAGTGGACTGACTGATTATTTGATTAATTAAAGTGTAATGTCTGGTTGTAAGGTTTACTGCTGACTGTCCAAGTTACACTGGCCTGGATAGCTAAACACTTCTTCTAGCTATTTCATCTAAATCAATCTCTACTAGCTACTATTAGTTTACTTAGACAGAAACAATCTATTTTTCATTTCACTTGTCTTGGACTTGAGTAATGTTAAATGATGCTGTTTTGCAATGATGGGATTTTCACAAGGCAGCAAGTCATGCTTGCCTGGTTCACTAAACACTAAACAGCTTTAGCTCCTGAAGCCAGTATTGGCTAGCTTAGCTTATTTTACCTGATGCTGCTGTTAGTCAATAGGGAACTGAAGCAGAAACGCAAACCACAGCCTACCCGGTTGGACTGGTAATTGAGTGGTGAGCTCAATTTTCCAAGTTACTTGTTTGTTCAAAAGCTATACTGAAGATGTAAATGCTGATTAAACATCCATTAAAGAACTGCTATACCTTATTAGTTAACTTAAAATTGATCATTTTTTAAATGTAGAGAACACAAGTAATTGTTACAGAATTACAACAGTACAAATGTGCTCAGCAAATCTTCAACAAGAGCAAATGAAATGACAAAATAATTTCAAAATCACAAAAGTAGATAAGTGTTGAGACAACTGATGTGAATTCGCCCTCTGCAACTCCCCGAAAATGGCTAATTTCTACACAAAACAATACTCAAATTTTGTGATATACAAAAAATGGCATGAGCCTATTAATGTACATTATTCGCACATTTAAATGCCTTCTTACTGTGTGACTTCAACTGAAAGCAGCTTACTGCTCCATCACAATTTAAGACCATGCAATGTCCCTTACTGACTGTCTTGTTAAAAATATTGGGTTGAGCCTTATTTACTCCAGGATATTACTTCTACTTTCAAATGATGCATTTGTATGAGTATAAATAATTTGACCTTTGTGCTGTCTTGCAGTTGATAAACTAAAGAAAAAGCAAGGACCACCAGAAACACGTCCAATAATTTTTCATGTCACCATTTATGAGTTTTACTTGCCTGCATGACATGTTTATAAATTTACCGGGGGAAAGTCAAAGGAAAGGGAAAAAAACAAACACAACACAGAGCAAGAGAGAAAGGTTGGAATAAATAGGAAAATAGGTTTTTTGCTGTCAGCTCTACAACTTTACATTACTGTATACCTAATTCCTGCTTACTCTACTTTTCCTTACTGTACTTGGCAATGTTTCTGATTCTGACTGCTCTAAATACTGGCTCAATTAATTTCACATTTTCTCCAACAGTGACAGCCCATATGCTGCTCCTTTGCCGTCATAATATAGCTGAAGAAGCACTTGATATAGATGTCTCAGGACAGTGTTCAAGATGATATAGGTTAGTTCTTAGTGGATTTGTAGGCAAGTCAGATAATAGCTCAACCCGAAATGCCAAAGCCATAATGATTATGACTGTGAAGTGCTGGGAGCCATTACTCAAGTTGCCTCACAATACGACAGGCTTGCATTTACGCGGGGCATGATTAACCGATAGCAGATGACATTAAATAATGCTTCTGTCCATTATAAAATTCACAGTGAAGAGGGAAAGAATTAAAATATGTAGCCTATGTGAGATGTCCTGTCTATAGACACATGCCCTCATCACATGCCAGGAAGACCACAATGATTCCCACCCATTGCTGCACCGTAATTTGGTGCAATCAAAATGCACCAACCACACCATCCATTCATATCCACAAGACACATGTGATACCAAAAACCATTAAGTAGAGTAAGTGGATGCAGTGGAAGCATGTTAAGAGTCTAGTGACAGCTGAGACAGGAAAATAAAGCGCTGTGGGTGCTGTATTTGCCTGGCAGATGAGAGATAAAGAAACACGGCAGAGCAACTAAGAAGCCACAGAATGCTAATTGATTAAATATGTACACCATCACCATGAATGTGTCATGGGACTGCAGAATCTGTACCTATTTTATTCAGGTTATAAAATCATGCACATCCTCAAGTTTATTTATAGATCACATTTCTGAAGTAAAAAAAAAAATGCACATTAAAAATATATAAATAAAGCAAAAAGCAGCTACAAGTAGAACAGTGATGCACAAAAAGAGATATACAAGGACAAAATGTAAACAATCATTGATAATTGATAGAAAAAGTTTGCTTTTCAAAAGGGCTTAATGTCAGGGAAACTTCCCATATCCTCATACACAGACTGGTCTTATCGGTTTTATATTTTATAGTCAAGGCATTAAAGCTGCTGTAGGTAACTCTGTAGAGTGAGATGAATTTTGGCGGAATTTTCAAGAGATTCAGTACCTTCTCCAAGTGCTTCCCACCCACGTGCACGCTCGTGCATGTGCCTCAGATGCCGATGCGATGCAGGATTACGAACTCACAAGCCGGCTTCCTTCTCTGTCATTCTGTAGCCACGGTAAGGTAGGCTAAGCTAAGCTAACATATTGTGGCTCTGATAGGCTAAGCTAAGTCAGGGAAGTGAGCACAAATAGCAGCAGTGCATGGCGCGTGCGCACAAGACATGATTGGCACTGAGGTAGTGACACTTCCTTGAGGTGATTGGTTGTTTAGATTCGGACTGGGCAGATTTTAACAAATGAGATTATAGCCCCAGGAGCAGCCGCAGTTTGGCTCGGACCCTCGGTGTACAATCGTTATTTGTCAAAACTGAAGTAAAAAGTTACCAAAACGAGCTTTAGGCTCATGCTTTTATCCAGAGCAACTTACATTGAGTACAATGGTAAAATGAAACATGAGGCTGCCAACAATGCAATCAGCCATAGTGGGGAGTGTAAAGTTCACAGCTATAGCGCCTCAACATAAGAGAAACCAAATGTACCTTGAAAAGTCCCGTTTAACAGAGAAGTGCCAAGTATAGAAAATAATGGCCAGGAGCTTAGTTTTACCTGTTTTTAACACCCCTATTCTTCTACCAGACTGTCTCTGAAGCAAATCAAATATCTACCACTTACTGTTAAGAGCACTGATGTGGAGAGGGACAATGGCCAGTCATAATCGAGGGCATCTGGTTTGTTTGCCTTGAGTATGGCTGAGCACAATGCAGTTTATCTTCTACATTCAGCAGTGGTGGGTCACAACGTCAAGAGAAATGCCACAAACTGCTACAGAAAACGATATAGACTACTGAGTATGAACTACAAGGCTTTATTGTTTTTATACAAGTTTACCGCTGAGCAACACAGCTATTGCAGCAGGTGAGGAAAGAGAAAAAAATGCACATGTAGTGCAGGTATGGTCGGGCAGGGTAGTACAGGTCCACAGCACAGGGTTTTACTGCATGGTCTCTGCAGTTTTAACAGCATGTTGTGCACTGACAATTACTGGACAATGGTTCCTTCTTCCTGCTCTTTCTGTGTAAGGAAAGGGTATCTCCACTTTCACTTTACCGCTGACTCAACTCAACTCACCAACAACTTCCCCACCTGCCTGCCCTGTGGTTCATACACAGCAACACAGTGGGCAGAAAGATAAAGTGATGATCTCATCACTTGTTTCCCTATAAAAGTTTCTTATTCATTGTTTTCTGTTTCCCCTTGAGGGACATAGCACTGTGTGTGTGTGTGTAAGGGAGACAAAAATGGAGAGATATACTGACAAAGCTCTTTGCGGCAACTCAGGCCACAGGGAAGTTGTTATGTGCTTCTCAAAGTGTGTTTCTCTAAATATTACAGAGCAATAATGATGCTCTTAGCGCAACTTCAAACAGGAAAACAATTTACTTTTTTACTTTTTATTTATTTTACCTTTTTATTCTGACTCTGGCTCACAATTATGGTCAACTGTAGCCACTCTTAGTTATCTGTTGCGGCTTTCTGTCAGCCAATGATCTTGGTGGTATTTAAACGTACCTATTTGTCTCCTAACTTTCATTTTAAGTGTGTGCATAAACTCTGCTCCCTCCTCTACCCCACCACCACCAAAGTCAATCATCACCTATTATTTCCTGCAACATGGTCAACACCAAAGCTCTCATTGTAATAAATGTGCTTTTTGTGCATCACCTTTTGTGTATTTTCTGATTGAACAGAGTGTGGCCTGTCCTGAACTGGGATTAGAGACTTCTAGTAATACAGGATAGGACTTGGTGCAAATTGGAGCTTAACTCTGCACTTTCACTTCAGAATTTGATTGTATCTCATTAAAAAAAACTAAATTCTACTCTGAGTACAGTGCTATAGCTTGGCAGCAATTATGTCCTGAAGCTAAGGCCGGCCTGTGCTGCCCCCAAAAAAGGCTAAGAGCAGAAGGCTAACTAGAAGGAAATTTCGTCAAACATTTATTAATGCTTCCCAATGCAACCAAACACACTCTATTCATCTAAGCCATTTAACAGTATTTAGTCCTTATAACTAGATTTCAGAAGGTCCACCTTTTCACTGACTAATAAAATGGAAGGATGACATTTTCTCAGTTTCTTCACTCACACAGTGGCTACATGCCTCCTGTGCATAGCTGAGCCTTTAGGCGTCCATGATGAAGCACATCAGAACACTATCAGGGTACATGAGCTTTAAGGCATATGGAGCCTGTTGCTTGGAAATGTCATCCAAGACCACTGCAGCTCATCCCATATCGCTTTCTGATATCCTCCTCAAAATAGCATACAACTTTCACTGAAAAAGGAATATTATTAAGCTTCCAACTTTGAGAGCGAATCTCCCACCTTATCTAAGTCAGAGATCACTATCAAGCATTGAATGACAAAAAAAGTGGTATTATGAAACCAGCTCTAAAGAAAAATACAGGGCTGGGAATGTATTTGAAGCTCAGGAAATAGCCACTTTATGACATTTAAGGATGAAATGTAAAGGAATCCTCAGATGGACATAAACATTTTCACAACCTATAATGGAGCAAAACATTCCCTCAGAGTTCACCACAGCTTCTGGAGCCAAAGTGTACAAACTGAGCTGGCACTGGCCTTTAAATGCTTTAGCTGTGATGCTCATCTCCTCTGGCTTCACCACCATTGCTGAGCCAAGCATGTCTGAAAACTCATTCATCATCCCCAAGCCAAACTTACTATCATTAAGCACAATGATCCCTGACATTCCCTGGCTAAACTACTAACTCTGCTGGAGTGCTCTAATGTGACAGTGATACAGAGAAATTTCACGGGGTCCCACACACCAGCTGCATCCTCTTGAGATTCTGTGGCTTTCCCCCAGAGGAACTCTGGGCTAGCTATTCCCCTTGAAGTCTCTCCAATAAAATGGAAAAAACACACAGGTTGAGATGAGACAGCCAGCCATAGACCAACCACAGTTTGCATAAAATACAGACACTGGGATGGTGACAGCTGAGGGTGCATAGTAATAGTGGCAGAGTGGCATTTATACTGCCCGGTGGTTTGGTGTTACTGCTGGGTTTTCACGGTGGCTACGTCCTGAGGGGCTGCGGCTGTTGGCGTATGCCATTGACTGTCACGCCCTCTGACAGAACAACGCGGTGCCCAGATGGCACAGCTTATCTGTATGCTGCACTGCTTCAAGGACAGTGGCACCAGGCTACAGCGGCTCTGAGGCTGCACGTCAGACAGGCACACTGGCCACAGCCACCCTGCCCTCTGATAGAATACTCATGACTTAAATGCCTTGGCTGACTACTAGTCATGCCCTTGAAATAGTGCTCCCTGAAAAACAGTTGTTCTATGAACAATTCCCACCGCAGCTTTGAGACCCAAGGGTTCACATTAATTCATGGTTTATTACCTTGCATCAGGTAGCCTGCAGTGCACAATTATAGAAGCCTATATACTCTGATGACTGCCTTGACTGTGCTGTTTGTACTACGATTACTGAACTTACCTTATAGTTCCAGCAACTGCTTCGATTTATGGGGTGAGGTAAGTCATACATTCGAAGCCCTCTTTGATTCCAGAGAAACACAAGGCCTGCACTGAAGCTTTATTGGTGAGGACATAAGGCCTTTGTTGCTGTCAAGGCCCTTAGATTTTGGTGTGCAATGTCTGAGGGGTATGGGGCTGCAAGAGAGAAGAGCATCCTATACCCCTTATTGAGGACTTTCCCTAATACAATGCTTCAGTTAGATATGGGCTTCAGAGGACAACACTGTCTCTAGTAGCAATGCAGGCGAGGTAACGTGGACTCTCAAGCATGAAAAGAATAAAGTCAGACTGGAGAGCATGCTTGACAAATGAGATGATGAACAGCCTTCTGCATTTATCTGTCGACAGCCCACCATCTCAAGAGAGGGCTGCTTCAGAGTGGTGGCAGAGTACAGGCCAGAAGACCCCAGTTCAATGACTGACTGAGTCACACAGATAAATTCTCACACACACACACACACACACGTGTTCAAATTCAAAGTTCAAAATTTGTTTTTCATAGTTTATCTTGTATTGTTGATAAAAAAAAAAATCTTAGTTTGTGTTAGCTCTTTATAACAGTTTATTTTAGAATACATTTTGTTTAGCTGTCTTTTTAGCGGAGTATGAGAATTATTGTTACAAGACGACTGCAAGTCTGGATAATGTAAAATATAAAATATATATTTATACGTATATATATACGATTTTGGGGTGGTGTTGAAAAAAGTCAATTGTTGAGCCCTAGTAGTTCCACAAAAGACACTGATTGGTCCACCCGTTTGGTGGCTTCCAATCTAATGCTTCGGCTGGAGCGGGGCATGATGGTTTTGCATATGAAAAGGAAATGGACTTGTGACATCAGCTGGCTGTGACTGGTTAGCCAAATGCAGCTCTAAAATGGCCTTTACCCCTACATTTATTTGGCAGCTTTACAAGCTGACCAAAATTTGATATAAAAAACCTCGCGCAAGGAAACTGCTCTCTGTTTGGACAGAATTTCCATGTTTGAAAATTGACAGACAAAGAGTCAGTGACTGAGTAATATACCGTTACAACCGAAAATGGAGCATCTGTGTAACCAGTGTCATTAACGTGGATGCATCATCACAACAGTTAGGATTCTCTGGTTGTTATGCTAGTTGATTTTTTTTTTACCAGTGCAATATTTACTTAGAACTCAGATCAATTCTACGTCTTGGAAATAATGTACTTACTTATCTTAGGCACACAAGCTGCATCAGAATACCTCAGTATCAGACACAGTGACATATTCTCTCAACAATTCCCAAAAAAATCAGTATATCTTCATGCAACCATCCTGTATTCTGCACAGATTTGTCTCATAAAAAAATAAAAGGTTCAGATCCAGTCTTGCTACAATTTGACTGATAAGAGAAAACTGATGATGTGTGAACACGATACAGATCCCTTCAACTCTGACTCCCTGTGTCCTTACAACCTCTGGCCAGGAAAGGCCTGAGTCAGCTACTGAGGGTCCCAAAACAGATGGAAGTGCTCTGCTCTCTTAACCACCAGCTGGACAAGCATGGCTGGTGAAGTCACCTCTGCTGTTTACCACTACAGCAATAGTGGCAAGTTGGCCTAGTGGTATGTTGATAACCTGTGAAATTATCTCACAACTGAAGCCCACTCTGCGCTTGACCACAGAGTTCCAAGGGAACCCCCTGCAGGTGATCCTGACTCCGAACTCTATGAAGAAAAATATATACTGTTAAATTGTTGTATGTGTGGGCGTGTCAAGAATGGATATATGGAAAGACAAATATTAGCTGCATAAATTGGCTTATAAAGTATATGTAAAAAAAGCATGGATACTTTAAAAAACATGGCCATTCCCATAAGGTTTTCCTGGCTTTAAAAAGTTTTGGTTAGTCCATTGTGGTAAGCTTTGGTCAGGGAAAAGGAGGGTATTGATGAGCAGACAACCAATTTAACATAATGATTAACCAAATGAATCATTTCAGAAATCCTAAGCAAGGAAAAGACACTGTAGTAACATAGATGCCTTTTTTAAAGACAGTAAGACCCTTAAACTGCACTGAATAACTGCATGTTGGCACATCTAAATGGCAGTGAGAATGAACTATTTAAAAAATTCAATGCCCAGAAATCATTTGACATGATGTCAGTGCACTGCACACAGCATGCTCAACCAACCCAATAAGTCTATGATCACTTTATACCAAAAGGACAAGAGAGGCAAAGGATCCAACACTGGTGAGTCCAGCTTTCTCTCACCAGAGCACTTGGTCACTGCAGTTTCTATTTTCCTCTATCACAACTTCCTGTGGATGGAAATGTTTCCAAACAAGAGAAGAAATTCTTTCAGGGAAACAAGGTAAACCTATGGGGTCTAAATTATGAAGGATGGGACATTCTACTCTGTTGCAATGCCACTTTGCATTTTTGCCTGATATGACAGGTACATTTCTACATAAAAATCTTTCCTAGTGCAGCTTTAAATCTGCTGCAAAGGATTTTCACTGGGAATGAAGTCTGCAATCCTCTATCCTGAAGGGCAACCCCTTTGGTGCTCTTTCTTGATGGGTGAACAAGAGGCCAGAGAGGCCAAGCAACAAACCATATGTTTCTATTATAAGCAGGAGTGATGGGTTAACTGAATCTAAATGCCAACATAACTCACTGACAACGAAACACTAAAAATATACTGCACAGCACCGGGCTTGCAGGTCTGATGTTGGTACAGGCAAACTGACACAGGGGAAGGCACAGTATGTCAGTGCAAACTGAAACACGCAGAGGTTTGCTGTGGCAAGGCACACCACAGTTGTAAGTAAGTCTTAGTGTTGGCTTCAACCTCGCTGTAATACAAGATGGGTGGGGTTTTCCATATGAGTGCAATTAAGTTAGTGTCAGGTTAAGTGGTCAAACACAGAAAATGGTCTAAAATCTCTCACAAGTACTTCCTGTTACTGACTAAAAGCCCATGTGTTTGGCACCTCCAGGCTAAAACAAAAGATAAAAAATATTTCCAAACATCATCTGATGCACATCCACACACATCCTTATCTGCCTCTGTACAGCTCCGAATCAGGATGCCTCACTCAAACAGTGTTATTATAAAAGAGGTATTGCAAAAGTGGCATTTGCTGCATTCTATAGATTTTTCAAGAGACATTCTGAATAGAGCTAAATGACCGCACTAAGTGAAAACAACCAAGACTAGATCAAACCAAGGTCTCTCATCATAATTCTTTATGGATTCATCTTCATTTTAAACCTCAGGGCACAACACCTTACGCTCTGTATATTGACAGATGTGATCAATGTCTTTCACTAGCAGCAAATGAAATGCAGCCATTTGTGTCATCAGTTATCCACCAAACAATGTGTGCTCACATTATCTACTTCTCAAATACGTGAATCACCAACGGGCTTATCACCAAACCCATATTTAGAATGAAAATGTGATTGTGGCTGATTGCTTTTATCATGACCTTTTGTTGCTCCTTCAAGTAGAAATTTTCTTTTTCTCTTACCCCGCTCACTGGGAGGTCAGAGGACAATGTTAGCTACAGCAGCCTCGCAGCTGGTAGGTATTCAGCGTCTTGCTTATGCACTTCAGTGAGGCAAATACTTGTCAGAGGGCCTTAAACAAGGACTCACTAATCAACATGCTACCATGCTGCCTATCCTTGTTTTAACAATTCAGTATACTTTATATATATTCACAATCTAAAGCAGAACTGGGTTATCCTTTGAACAGCTCTGAAAGTTATACCTAACCCCTCAGATGCTATGCTGTAAGGCAGCTGGAGGCATGTTGGGCCATGCAGTTGCTCAAGTGAATTAACCAACAAACTATACCTGCCTCGTGGTATTCTGAAAGTGAAGTCGGTGATGAGATCACAAATGCCTAGCAAAAAGGAGGAGGGGTATTAATCTATTGTGGAGATATATTCTTCATATATCAAAGTTCTTTTTTTATTAGCAAATGATGTGTGCTTTGAACAAGTGTTCAGCAGGCTTAATGGTCCTGTTGCTAAAAGCATCAAATGCCAAATCAAAAAGAATGAGAACTGAACTGGAGGAAAAGTACTTGAGATTAAATAGATATTCTTTCCTTGGAGGAATTCCAGAACTAAAGGAGAATACAAAAGCCTATAAATTTAAGAAATTCCAGCAGGCCATGAACCGCTAAGAGAGGAACATCTCCTTGTGATCTGTCCCCAAAGTGGCCACAAGCAAGAGAATGTGGCCTTCAGGGATTTTTCCCATGCAGCGGAGAGGAACCAGTGGAGCCAGAGGACTCCAGGTCACTTCATCTTCTACTGAGCCTTGTAATTTCGTTAACAGGAGGTCATTTGCATCCTAAGAGAGGACGAAGAAGACGTGAAGAGGACAAACTATCTTTTTGTCCCAACAGGAGGAGTCGGGCACTAACACAATCACCGGTACAATATACACCACCTTCTGACATGTTCTGCCAACTTTTGACATTCCTACTACTTGGCAATAATGACTCCTACAGTAAACTAGAACACTGGGATACTGAAAGCTTGATCGCCATATTCCATTTGTCAAAAGCACTAGACACAGGGAAAGGGAAGCCCCAGTGGAGTTACAAAATGACTCCTTCATGATTATCAGAACTGTGGAAAAGGAGCAAGCTGTGTGCATACTCTATTACATAAATCACTGCACTGAAGCACTGAGACAATTAAGCGATGCCACCTCTTATGTAAGACCCAGCACCAAGCACCAACCAAGGCTCAGTATTACTTAACAAGAAACCAGTTATTGAAAACTTAAACTTAACCATACCACAAGTTGGACACATTATACAAATACAGCTTTGTACCTACATTGCAGGCGTGGCAATGGGTTGCGCAGCAGCCCCCAGCACTTCTACTCTGCATGATGGAAGCCTTTGAAGCTGATTTTGCACACAACCCAAAGGTTAATCTATTTCCACTACATATCAGGCTGTGGCTGAGATTCACTGATGATACTTTCATCCTGTGGGGTAACACCACTGAAACCATAATGGAAGTTCAAAGGCTATTCAACACCTGGAATACCCATCTCAAATTCACCACTGAATAGAGCGCACACCAAATATGCTCCCGAAATTCACTTATCATTGAAAACTGTTGAAGCTGCCATAGTAAAAAGGGATAATAAACATGCGTAGCCATCAGTTTTGTTTGACCGGCATGCACACACACACCGACAAAGCAGGAGCATGCAGTCATTTATTGATTTGCAACACCTGCCATGAATTCACCACACCCCCTTAGACAATGGTCAGTGTAAGAGCACATTCAAGATCAACATGTTCAACAAAAACAACAATCGACTGCACTTGCCAATTTTCAGAAAATCCACAGACAGAAACACCGTGCTCCTTGCCTCCAACTAATACCCCAGTGCACTCACAAAATCTGCTAACCCTAACCTTCCTTCATTAAAGTCACTGACTTCCAATGTAATAAACTCCATTACCAACTTTGTCCAACAATATAAATCATGTTTAGACAGGAACCCGTCCAGACTGACATCTGGAGTTTCACGCAATTACTGACCTGCTCACCTGTCCTGTTTTGCTGTATTGGTGGTGACATGTGGTATGTCACCCAATTACCCGAATCCCCTAGTATATTATTTTACCATCCTTATGACTGACTGAAATTGCCATGTGCAAAATTAAATAAATGAACTTTCATTGTAATACTAATGCTGTCCAGAGAGGGCTTTAAAGAATGTATAACATACTAATTATAGGTTTCACTCTCCCCACTATTATCTCCCCACATATGGCGCAGAAAGTTACATGATTCAGTGCTAAAAAATAAACGGCAGCCAGAGTCATCAAGCATCGGTCTCCCTGGGGCAAATTCAATTGGGAGTGCATGATCTCATGAGTGTATAAATGTTTAAGTGCCCCGGCTCAGAGTTTAGAGAAGAGGGCTTATGACTCGGAGGTCGTTGGCTATTTTCCTGGACTGGCTGGGAAAATCAGACCCCCCCACCCCACCAAAAAAAAAAGTCATTAAGTAACACTCTACCCTCCCTTAATGATCGATCATGTGCCCTTAAGCAAAGCATTTAATCCCCAATGCTCCAGTAGAACTGCTCAGTGGCCAGCATCAGAAGACCATAGTTGAAGTAGTAAGGTCCAAGGTGTGAATGTGTAGAACCGCTGAGTCAAGTTTAACGGATGTGGCAAATTAGATAATGCTCTCATTGGCTCTGGCGATTTTAGTCTGGCTTCCTCCCCTTCTGCTCTGTGATGTTACTTTGTTCAAAATCCTCCTCAAACACACAACAACAAAACCATCCATCTAGCTGGCAGCACAATGCCAGCAAGTTCATATTAGTAACAGACTTTATTTCGTCAGTAAAACTCATGTCACAAAGGTGACAAACTTCTAGTTTTTGGATGTTTTTTTGTGTGTGGAGATTTCTTCATTGCTGACTTGGCTACAGTTCAGGGATCTTCTCAGGCATGCATGGTAGTTCCACAACAACACCCACCTAGCATCATTTGTAAGTGCACCGACACACCATCATAGGCTCTGTCCCATCAATGATGATACGGTGAGTAGGTGCTTGATTATCAGTCAATCGATACAGTGATTGGTTGCTCAATAATCAACCTTAGCAGATTTTTTGCACTGAAGTCAAAAATGGATTCTTGCTCAAGATTATTACAATGAAAAGTATGAAGAATAAAGACTAGGGTCTGTTTGAAAATGAAGTGAGATACTGCAGAAAAAAATGCACACTCAGTCAATCCTCCCTGTAGGAATTTAAATAATCACAAAGTAACACAACTTTTGCAATCTGGCCTCAACTGAAAGGAGTGCTGATCTAATGAGTGAACCCCTTCACTATGTCATGAAATGCAACAGCAATTAACAATCCCTGTCCAAAACTTTGGCACCTACATTGACAAGTATGATAAGTATCTGAAATCCTTTCTCTCATGCCATGGAAAACACTGCATTTTCTGGTGGTCTTTATTAGTCCACTATAAGCTGACAAAAATTACAAAAAAAAGTCAAACATATTAAATCCCCAAGGGGAAACTGGAGGTTGTTTTTTGTAAACTGTTTGAAATACTTCCTTAGGGTTACTGCGATATTATTTTTTATCCAAGCCCGAATAATACATTATCAATTAAGAGTCACTTGAAGATTTTGTTACAGCTATTGTCAGGAGGCTTTGGTTCTTGCCAACAGTAAGAAATGACCTCCATTTAATGTAAGAAATGAGATGACGAAAGAATGGAGATGGGAATAAGAAGATTGATATTACACTGATGCAGAGTGAGAGAAATACTGGATTCATTACTGCCCTGGAGCACTGAACAAGTGAAAACACATAATCTTACA
Organism: Neoniphon sammara; assembly: GCA_900302535.1. Lineage (NCBI taxonomy): Eukaryota > Metazoa > Chordata > Actinopteri > Holocentriformes > Holocentridae > Neoniphon > Neoniphon sammara. The sequence goes on along the minus strand of OMKZ01054679.1, from coordinate 88,881 downwards.
AATCTATTGAGATGGTTAAAAAAAAAAAAAAAAAAAAAATAAAATAAAGGTTTTTGTTGATATTAATATGCAAACACACTGATCAACGTTCCGACATGGTAACTGCAATTTGGGTTCAATCTTGCTTCACAGAGGGCATAGCAATCGGAGGATGAAATGTCAGGAATCAGGGATGGGTGACCAAGTTGCTAGAGGCCCACAGGTTTGTACATT
>OMKZ01054679.1:63234-78875 GCA_900302535.1 Neoniphon sammara | reverse complement strand
AAAAAAGGGATGATTACTGGAGGTGAGAGAGTAATTAGAGAATTGTTAGACATCAGAGGAGAGTGAGAAATAAAAGCACAAATGGATGGAACATTTTTTTGGGGGGGTGGGGTGGGGGGTTTTCTGTTAAATCTGTTCAACTGAGCAGTGTAAATACCAATTACTGAATAAAAGCCAATAAAAGAACATCAGTGTAAACTGAATCTTGTTACCATTTATCCCGGCTCAGAAAGTTTTTTTTTCTTTTTTCTTTTTTTTTTAAATTGGAATAGGCAGTGTAAAGATGGCTATAGATACTTAAAACCTACAACTGAATGACCACACTTTCAATCTATTTCTATGCCCACCTTTAGATGTCCAATTAGATAATGCAAGTAAACCATAATTATAGCACTTCCACAGTAACAACTCAAACTCACTGAACATGACAAGTTGACGATATCGAAGAGTGTTTTCTCCTCTAACAGTTCCTCTCTCTCACAGAGCTCACTGTAAGCTATATGTTATGATAGAAAGGCAGGGCAGTGTGCATAAATTTCATGCCAAAATACGTTGGAGTCTCACAGCTTCATCCTTGTTACAGTGTGCCTGTCACAAAAGCTTCCATCCATGACGGAGATGATTAGATGTGCTACATGCCAATTACTGAGTAGCATTTACTGAAAAATACAAACCTCGAGGGGCTCACACTTTTCAGGGAACTTGTTATGATAGCACTGTGTGAGCATTAAATACTGAAGATAACCAGTGCTCCCTGGACTTTAAATTTACTGACACCGACTCAGGGGATTAATATTCAGGTCAATTTCCTACTGGCAATTTGGACCAGTGTGTTTGGAAATTTACTAACCAGACACTGAAACCACTTTTGTTCTTAGATTCAATTCAATTTGCCATACAATAATTATTCACTTTATCTGTATTATAGGAACTTTCTTGCATATTTTGCAGACAATATCACCTCATCTATTCTTCCTCCAATGCCTTTCTTATAAAAGGAGAATGTTATTTTTTCCTAGCATATGGCCAGATGATGGGGGCTTTAGGAATCATTTTAGTCCTAAATCTAGCTAAAATCCTTATAATAATTTCTGTAACCTGTTTCTGTCTTGAGCGACTGTCTGAAGGACCAGTGTGTGCACCCATTTTACAGTGTGAACAAACAATGCTCTTGTTGTGAGTTACCATGAATGCATTCACAGAAGAAGTAACTAATTAATACATTGAGCCAATCAAGAAATTCTTTTAGGGGTATTTTTAAATAAATGATGAATAAATAAACAAGAATAAATAAAATCAATGATTAGCCTGTATGAAAATGAAATCGAGCAAAAAAAATTAAGCATTTCTTGTATTTCCTTAGCCTTTAGGGTTAAGGCACATATCTATTTTGTTGGGCATCATGAGGTCGTAATGATCACGAGTGCTAAATTAAGTTTACCATGCAGAAAAATTTGTCCATATGGTCTTAGGATTTATTTTACCAAAAGGCAACTGGCATGACATTTATGTTCTGCTCTGTGCCATAGCCTGGTTGTATGGAAATTACATTTTATCCGACAGCTGTGTTATATGGCAGATCGCTGAGGATGAAGACATAGCAGCAGTAAATACACAGACTCAGTCAGATGCAGATGCAAGCTGTTTGGATAGAAGTTTCCCTTTTGCATGACAGCACACATGTTGCTACATAATTGATAAAAAAAAGAACACTTTGTCGGCATTTTGCCCTCCTTGATTGACAACGAGGAAGCATCCTCCAGCAAGACAGTTATTTGGTCATTTCATAACCAAACTGACCAAATATAGGCCACTTCTGATCACTAAAACATTATCTGCTGGCCTGGAGCTCTGAGAAAATACAGTCAGACCACCATGAAAATGCCAATGCCCAAACACGACCAACGATTTCAGCAAGTCTCAGAGTCCTTGGAGCATAGTCTTCCAAAAATTCAACATCGGCAGCTGGCTTAACTTAATGAAACTCTGTTTATGTAGGAGAAATGTATTCCCTTTTCTTGATCTTAAATCAGAAAAATGGAACATGGCTAACACAATTCTAACATGTTTTATTCATCACTTATGGGATTATGGTAATTATACCCACTCTAAAAATAATGTATAGTAATGATGCCAAGTAATGGCATTCCTCATGTGAATATTAATTTACGTCATCGTGATTGGCTGTCTGACTAAGTAACCAGTGTTATAAGACAACTTGCCTCTATGGGGACATTAAAGTCTCTAAGTGACAGATTGGCACGGTGTTAATGGAAATTTCCTCATTAAATTTTCATTATTTTACAGGCTCTTCACCACTATCATCAGTTTCACTGACATTTCTATAACATCACTTTACATCGGAAAAACGCCAATTTCCTCGCTACTAAGAGGACAAACATAGAGAGGATACTACAGTTGCTGCACAACAAACCTGCAGCCATCTTACTTTGTTAAATTATTTTCAGAACTTATAGTAAGAGCCATATGGAATCACTTCATCCTTGTCAACCCAGGTTCATTTTCATATCCCAGCTGGTCCTGCCCTGTCATGAAAGTGACATGTGTGTCACTTTCACCATCAGGCGAAAAGGCAACGGCCATTTTCTCTGTCACCGTTTTAGTGGGCTTTCAATGAAGGTTAAAGTTGCTAATGTGGTTCTCCTCTGCATGGTAATGTGAAAAAAATGGAAAATTTCTCCATGTCATTTCAGGGGTAATAAGGTTTTAGGTCTATACGCTGTGATGGTACACTGCATAGCCTGTTTGCTACTAAACAGTGCTCTGGTGTTACACAAGGAAGCAATAATAGGCTCTTGTTTCATTAAAAGAAAAACATTCTGAAATATTCTGCCATTTACAGTTACACGAACAAGTTCTACTTCCAATTATAAAGCTGAAATAGGATAACTGGACATACTGGTATAGGCCAGAACACTGAGCAATGCATATTTTTTAATATATATTTATTTATTTTTTCATAGTTGATTCTGGATGTTGGGATGAGCAATGGAGGCAGCAGTGGAATCTATAGACAGACAGATTCTGAATGCTTTTTTGTCCCCCAACTACTTGCGCAACAGAATATTATTTTGGCAAATTACATTATCCCGTGTAAATGCATTTCATGAACTGCAGAGGTCAGGAGGTATTTAATTAGGTGACATCCAAATGAGGTGCAAATGTAAGGCTTCAGACTAATTATCTTAATCAGTGTATGGTCATTATGTAAGCATAACCTGGTTGACACACTTAGAATTCCTATCTATTTGACCATGTAAACAAATTGGTCTGATTTCACTCATTTTGTTTAATTGCACAAGAGTTAAAGAAGTTGACCCTAATGCAGCAGTGGTGTGTTTGATTACAAAATTGAGTACATAAGGCCAAATGAGTTTTCATTTTATATGCATTTTCTATCTGAGGCTGCAGCTAAATTAATATTAAGAAATTACTTTGTGCATGTAAGAATACACTTTCCCCTGGATCACATTTCCTACCTTGTTGAGCTGATCGCTGTGCAGCAACATCGCAGTTAGCTCCCTCAGTGTCTCCTCCACATGAGTCACAAACGTCACAGATGGCTGGTTCTGGGAACAACAGAGGTCCACCGCCCGGGCTGAAACCTGGCAGGCCTGCAGGAGAAGGGCGCTGGGGGGCAGCGGAGGGGCGTCCCTGCACACCGTCACCACTGAGTCGAGCAGCTGGCACACAGTATCTACCAATACCGATTGTGTGTTCTCATCAGAGGTGAGCCACGCCGCCTCCAAACCACCATCTTTCCGTTCTGCCCGGCGCAGGCCACACAGGCTCTGGAGAAACTGCATATGGAGAAGCATGGCTTTTCCCCTACAACCAAGACAGTGACTGGAGGAAAATGGCGGTGGATGGCCTGAGATGGTAGGAGGACAGTCTGGATGCCGTGTCCTGGGTTCACCAGCGTCTGGAGTGGGAAGCAGAGTCTCTGTGTCGCAGCCTGAGTCCAGGTCTAAACTGCACTGCTCCTTCACTGGACCAAGCAGGTCCTGTGAGAAGTTGTTCATGGTGTTGTCATCACCTGGAGGATTTCGCAAAAATCAGATCTGACACAATCGGATTCGACTTTCCTGTTGACTTTAAACATATTAAGCAATCAATAAAATCGCTGAGGATGTAACACTGAAGACAAAGGCCCAGATTCACTTAAGGCTGGTTTAAATTTGAGATGACCAAATGTGAATTTCTTGCATGTGTGCAATGATCATAGTGCTGGGTGAAAAATAAAGCCTCTTTGTGCCTATCATAGTCCCAATTTGCTAACCCTTCACTCACCAACTTCCCAAAACTGTTTATTCAGATTTTTTGAAAGGCATAAAGGACATGCACAAAGAGTTTAGCTATTGAAAATGGCTGCTTTCATGGTTTTAAGACACAGATATGGTCACTTGCAAGTAGTCAAAGGTTTTCCCTCATAGAAACTCAAATGAGATCAGGTAATATTCCAATTATGAAGAGACTTCAGGGCACAAGAGTCCCAGGCTTGGTGTTACATGTTACAGACAGGCAGGGTCGTGAAATGCATTCAATTTCGGCAGTAATGACAGAACCAAGTAATAATGATAATGATAATACTACACAGTCATGACAGAAGTATATAATTGCAGTTCATTATTTCCAACATGATCCCTGTGGTCACGAGGACACACACAGAATGAGCCTTTCATTCACCTTGTTTTTAAAGTAACCTTGAGAAGAGGATCAGAATGGCTGATGATCAAATAGAGTATTCTACAAAGTCAGTTCTTGGGCTTCGTTCAGGTTAGGCAATTCCATTCTCTCTGCCATAGAAATACGGCAGAGAGTCTTGGGCGTACAATCTGGAGAAGAGGTGTGGTCTAACATTACAGAGACTGCAAAGGACATTTTTAAGTAAAAAGCAGAAATACAGGATTCTGCACAGATTGCCACTCATGCCTTACTTCCTTAATGAAGTCAATCTCAGGCCCCGCCCCATGCGTGAAATGCCAAAAGGAGATAGTGGTGACATATTATCATCTTTTCTGGCACTGCAGAAGTAGATTCTGGTAAATAATGGCAAAGATCTTCATTTTCCACCTGGAGGTGAAAGCAGAACCAGGCCTGTCTCTGTTAAGATCACCCACAGAGCAGTTCTCCTTGTCACCTGGACAACACATTTTATTGAAAAGCTTTTGCTTCTGGCAAGAAAGTGTGCTGTGTCCCAGTGGATTAAGGAAAAGCCGCCCTCGGTCATACAATAGTATGGGAGGCCTTTTAAAGTATTTTCTATGAGGCATCCAAGTGTCACCTTAGAGCAAGGATAGGCAAGTAAGTTTGGGTGAGGGACATTTTTTTTCTAGGCTATTCGGTGATGGGAGAGAACATAATCCAAAGGCTTGAAAAAATTTTAAATTTAAAATTAAAAAAACAATTATGTGTGTGGATGGATGGATGGATGGATGGATGGATGGATAGATAGATAGATAGATAGATAGATAGATAGATAGATAGATAGATAGATAGATAGATAGATAGATGGATAGATGGATAGATAGATAGATAGATAGATAGATAGATAGATAGATAGATAGATAGATATGTGTATCACTAGAGGGGTGGGAAGGCAATGACCATTTAATCTCAAGGGGCTTTGAATGAAGGTTAAAGCTGCTAATGTGGGATATAGGATATATAGGACACTATATATTATTAAGAATGTCCTTTTATCTCTCTTCTTCCCTGTTACCTATTTTCCACAATGAATTCTCTGTGCTCTTTCATGTTGCTGTTTGTTGCTTGTAAATGAAATATTCATATACTTAAGGGAAAAAAAACACTGACCTTGTTACTATATCAATTCAGTTTCCTTCTGTAACGCTATGTAGTAGACCATGCTGCCCCCTGTATTACCCACATTATAATTCCATCTTAAAAATGTTTTTCTTTGGACAAAATAAATCCATAGACGTCAAGGGATTAGGACAATTTCTCAGTGGCGAGAATAATTAAGAAACACTCTGCCGCATGTCAACAAGAACCATCAACATGGAATAACCTGCATTAGCTGGGACACAACAATTACTCTCCTCCACAAAATCAGTTGGTCTACATACTTGACACCCCACCACCAAATAATCGGATTGGGACTTTAAGTCGTCTAAGCATCAGGACTAAACCTCATGTCATCCAATTAGTGTCATCATTAAACTCCAACTATTTATGTTGCTGTTTGAGCACTTTAGCTAAAGTGATAAAGATCCTCCACTGGCTTTGCACATTTGAAAGACCTTGTTTCCCTGTTTCTCATGACGCCCAGCCTCATTAATGAAAGGGAGGCTCATTAGCTCAATGCCACTTTAGGCTGAGAAAACAGCTTCCCAGCTTCCTATAGCAACATCCTTGTGCTGTGCCAATTACCATTCAAGGCGGACACGCTCCTACCCAAAGCGAACATATGCAGTTTTTTAATATGCTCTGCTGTAAAAAAAAAAAAAAAAAAAGGCAACAACAGCAACACACATGTAACAGTTACCTCACAACCAGTCGTGGTTTCTCAGCAGTAAAATTTCAGGGGCATGTGCTTCTAAAAATCAATTTGTGCTACTTAGAAAAATGATAGGGGCACCACTCTTAACTCAAAGTACAGATGGACATCATCATCAGTGATTATTTTCATAGACTGTGCTCCCAAATTTCTGTCCTGTGCCCTCTAACTTAATTAAGGAACATATGTGTATTCCCAGGAACAAATGTCGCTGTAAAACATACAGGGTTTCAAGGTCTGAGCTTGTTTGGAGCTTATTTACAAAACCAGATATCTTCTACTGGGAAACAATTAAACCTACTCTTAGGAAATGACTGATAGCACAAGATTAAAACAAATGATTCCACCTGGTAAACAATCACAAGTAACCTCAGTCCTTGGCAAAGAGAATGACAACACTTGTGGAGACAGGATCTTCTATATTGTATAGATATGGACTTTTCTTTGTTGTCCATGAGGGGGTGTGGATCCTTATGAAAATGGGCCGGGTGGGTCGGACCAGCGGTCCTGGTGGGCTGGGCAGACACGGGTATGAAAAAATTAAATATATTGATAAAAAAAAATAAAAAAAAAAGACCTATACTCATTTTAAAGTCAGTAACTGCTACTTGTACAACCATGTGGTGTCTGCAAACTTAATTGTTGGTTTTAGTTTGTTACTGTTTTACTTTGTGATAAACTTTGTAACAAACTCTACTTTTTCTAACACCTAAAAGGTAATAATTTTCATAGACTACATGTTGAGCTAAAATAGTTAGAATAGCATCTCAGCCAACACATTGAATCACATCATTCTGAATGAATCTAAATTCTCCTGGTGTCACATCACCAACCGCATACTGCAAGGAGTTTCATAAAACTGTCCTGTATTTTGATCCAATGAATCATTTCAAATCTTACCTTTTTACATGAACCAGTACCTGCTCCTTTATCATATCGTCAACCATGTACCTGATGCACATTGTAAAGTTTCACATCTCTGATCACTGAAAACTTCTTGTCAAAGGCAGATGGTAAAGTAGTAAACAGAAGTAAACAAAATCACAGTCTAAAATTTACCCGCATTTATCAAGCAGATAGTGATTATTTTTCTGTTTATCACGACTCTGAATGAATCAACTAGCAAGATTAAAGCTTTCTATTTACGCCATGCAGAGCAACAATACACATTTTGAACAGTTAATTGTGCATATGCAAACTGCAAACATCTGCTAAACCTGTGAATCTGGCACAATCTGAGTTTTTATTTTATTATTTTTAATATTTCACATTTTCTCTATGCTGCTGCTGTTCTATACCATAGTTGCACTATGCTGCTGAAATGACCCATTTTCCCACAAAAATAATTACATTTTCATCTCTTCTAATCTGATCTAATCTAATCTATAAACTGTCATATAATCAGTGGCTTTGCATCTGGTGGTTCTTAATCACAGAATCATCTAATCAAGTTGTTGCACATACACTTACAGAAGCATTACCCCTTACATTTGATGAATGCATCTTTGTAGAGGGATATGAACAATCTTGTGTCCAATCAATATCTTGCACTATATCTTTGTGCTCTGTATGTGAGAGCTGTACTGTCCATGTGTTTTGTACCTTTGATTTATTACCATTATGGCCTGTAGTAGTAGCAGCAGCAGCAGCAGGGCCTTTCCAATGTGGATTACAGACGACAAATAATCATACTGATATTGTGTGCTGAAGCTGCCAGTGGCTTGACACTTTGTACAGATATTCAATACCTTCAATTTTTATGACAAAAACTTAAATAATTTAGCATTTCTCCCAAGAACCTGACTCTTCTCAGGGTGAAAAAAGCCTCTGAAATACATTTAGACTATCATGTGACACTAAAACTCTCCACTGAAACCCAGACTAATTAAATTCTTTCAGGGTAAGCAGCTCTTTAAGGCATGGTGAATCACATGACTGGCCAATAACCACTATTTAATCTATTTAAAAGCTGATATTGGTCCTATATATGTGCAACACATACATCAGTCTCACCCTAAGCAGCAGTACTGTTGAGGTTACTGCAACCATCTTTGTCATGACTAATACTTCTTACTATTACTATGATAAGTGAATGGAGAAGGGCCCACCTGTTGCTTCCCTTGTGCTGTGCTGGGCGTCACCTTGGCAAGGAGCAGCTCCTGTCGCAGCCTCAGCACCTCCTGCTGCAGCCCCTGGGCTCTGTTCTTCCAGCCTTCATCCAGGCTCCTGAGCTGGCTGGCCAAAGCTTCGGCATGCTCTCTGCCACTCTGACCCCGGGGCTTGTTCTTTATTACAGCCACTGCCAAGGCCAGTCTGGCTTTCTTCATAACCCACTCTGCCACCTCTGTTCCTAAAACAGAGCAGAGAGGTGCTGTAAGAGGTTGACAAACTAAGTTCAGAGGGTTCAATATGATGGACTTTGAGGTCCAGGTGGACTACAGTAATATAGGCAATAAAGTGGCAGAGGAATAGCAAATTTACCACTCATTTGATCTCTGATCTTGTCTCTGACCACCTCATGGTTTCATGTGTGAGCACTGAGCTCAGAGCCGAGTCTGTCACTGACCACAGCAGCTGCTAGCTCAAGAACTTCCATCATTTTATTGGGCAGCTAAATACTTACAAGCAACTACACCCTCAAGCAGGCCACCTTGTGTGTTTATGAGTGTATGTGGTTGTTGGCTGGTTGTCATTCCCCACTGGATGAAGTTATTGAACATCATACATACAAGTTCAAATACTGTCTCAAGACATGCAACTAAATTATTTTTAATAAACTATATTCATAAACTAAGAGTATGATCAGCTAACAGAAAGCTCACATTATTTGTAATCATTTTCTAAATTCACATGCCCCCAATGGCCTGACAATTAAGAAAACCATGTCCTTTAATAGCTTCCCCTCACAACTGACCTGCTAACAAATCATGATTTTATGACTTCCTGTGAGAGCTAAAGAGCTCATTTCAGCGGAAATGACTAAAGTCAACAAGACTTACCTACTAAGGGCATCTGGAAAAAGGATCATGCTTACTGCCCAGTTAACACTTTTTAGCATAGGTGTCATCTGCCAGATAGGGGCACTGCATCCATTACCGGACGCTTCATTGACTCTCCCACTACCGTTAATTAAGGTAGCTACTTGCATTTTCCCGGATCTCATGCCTTTAGAGTAGATTTGGCCTGACTACTTTTCAGATAATGGATATTTGTTTGTTTGTTTTTTACTCGAACATATATTGATTGAACATCACACAAAAAACAAACATGCTACAAAAAAATAACGAAGGTTACTTGGCTTTAGAGCCACTTTTCCACTGTTGAATGATTATTAATAAATAAGTAGTGGTTGAGGGTACACCGGCTTACTTTCTGCTACTTGGGGCTGATTCTCCTCGGTTTCGTCATCCATCATCAACCGTTTGGGAATGTTAGCTAACGTTATCTAAGCCAACTTTGTATGGTCATGTAGCTACAATAATTCACTAACTACCCCACATTGGGCACAAATAGGCAGGTAATTTTTAAGCTTAGCTGCACGGTTTACAGTTGCTTGTGAGCTCAAATTAAATCGGCGCCATAATGTTATCTAGTGTTGGCTATGATGCTAGCTTTGGCTAACATGCTAGCTTTCAACAAGAGAACTGGCGGGGCTCGCGCATAGTTCGCACAACACGAGAGCGCTCGAGAAAATGGGAACATTTGCGCTATTTAAAATCTTGACTATTGTTCGCAAGAATTTACTGAGCAGAGTCATAATTCACGATAATAAACTGCTGTGCGAGTGGTGGTGCTACACGAAAGCTGGCAAACTATATTTTTCTTTTTTTCCCAGAATTCTTCAGGAAATCCTACTCGTGACTTCTCCCTCTTTCCATCCTAATACAAGACGACCCGCCAAACTCCATTCAAAAATCTCGTAGTTTAATGTGGGATTACTTGTCGGTAAACTAGTCTGGTAGAAGAACCTGGTAGACTTGCCCTAACTTGAGGTGCTACTTGTCAATTCGGCATACACCCAATACATCAAGCAGCATGTCAATAAAATTAAAACTTTTTAAATTAAATTTAAAATTTTTAAATTGGCTTAAATTGATCTCCTCTATCGACTTCCACCGAAAATACCAAAAAACAGAAACTCTTTTCAACTTTATTGTACTGTGCTATGCTTTTATCTGTTGTAACGGATTTTAGAAGGATACTAACCTCTACAAATACCACAGAAAACTGTGTACTGCATATTACCATATGTCCATGGGAAATTTAAAAAAAAATCATTAAGTACAATAATGTCGGTAAACTCACTTTACTTGTACCACATAGCCATTTTAGCTCCAATGGGAATACCATAGAAATTTAATAATAATACTATAGGAGATAAAAATCCCATAAAGTAAAATAAGGTCACTATAAACTCACTACTTGTATCACAATCGCTATGGGAGCATTACAGGAATATTATGGTTATTTTTCCTTAGGGAGAGTTATCCAGCTGATGGGCAAAAAGCCAAAAAGAATTTTTTCCATCATTTTTTTCTATGGGTTTTCCATGGTAGAGTAATCTGTTGCTACTCTGTGTAGTAATTGTTAATATTTTGAAAATTTCCTGATGACATGTTGAAGGATTCTCAATATAAAAGAGTTTTCAAATGCTAACAGCAAGGTTGACAAAATGCTGGGCATTGGCAGGCAGCCTTAATCTGGATCAGTTATCAAATTAAAATAGGCTTGATTTATTTTATCATCAGTGCAGGTAACATTTGAGGATAGGGCTGTATAGGAATTATTTCACTCTCCCCAATGTTATCTCCCAATCTATGGCCAGTTGTCCAGTTCTGTAAATCATACAATACAAAAAAATAAAAAATACAAGCATACAATTTTAAAATTGTCTCAAATGGGTTCCCTCAGATTAGCCTATATCTTACTGAATGTTCGTCCAAGGTTTGCATCTACTTGGTGGACAATGTTGGGGAAGTTACTTTAAAAGTTAGGTTTTACAAGTTATTTCACACAGGACGAAAATGAACCAAAATAAAGTTTCCATCAAAAGAAGTTATTTAGAAAAAGTGATTCAAACTGCTTTGTAAAAATGATCTACATCCGTTATATAATACAAACCTGCACGACTTCAAAAAATACCAGTGATTATGATGTTATCAAAAAATGGATTTTATTTGAAATAAAGTGTAAGGAACGTTCGCAGTCTGCCAGCTGCCTGCCAGGAAGCTCCAAACAAATCTCTGTGGCTTCATCACAGAAAGAAGTGCATGTTGTGTTAACTTTTTCATAAATGTAATGTCCATAACATTTTTTACTCAGTCTGAACCTAAATCTAAACCAAACAACACAATTTGGTTTCTTCATAGAAAAAGAAAGAAAGAAAGAAATAAGGAAAAAAGAAAAAGATAAGAAATAATAACTCTATTGTAAATTTAGCTGATCTTGATAGCATTTGACATGTACAACCTTGACCATCAAGTGAATCACTAAAGAAAATTACAATTAAAATGATCAAAAATGCAATAGAAGCTTGTTATTATATGGCCATAAAATAACTGTCGGTTAAGGTGTTAAGAGCACTATGTGTTTAAAATCAATACATCATTTTCAGAGTAACTTCAATGCCTTGATATAAATACAATAAACAAATGAGACCATGATGCAGCCTCTAACTCATGCTAGTGGAAGTGTTTCTCAAATTTAACACCACGTTTCCCATAAATCTTGTTGCTCCCTGCCTCTCTGGTCAGAGGTTTTCTCAATGTCTTTACTGAAAAGGGTAAACATGTCAAAAGTGATTTTGCCATCAGCGTTTCAGTCTTTTCACCATCTGCGATAGCAAGAAAGTCTGACAGCTTTATTTTTATTTTATTTTATTTTTTTTGCCTGAACCAAGTCAAGTGGCTCCTCAAGACATACAAGTCATATTTTTGCAGACACTAAAGTCTCTAGTATAAGCTAACGGCACTGCAACATTATCAACTATACTTCCATATGATTATGTAAGTCACATTTCACACTGTCTCACCATCCAATTTATGTATGTACAGATGCAATGAATTATGGTCATTGTAGTTCACTAACACGTTTCAATGGTTGGCCAAAGCGGCAAAAATCAAATTGTCAGGGGACAATTTAAGCCAGGACCTTTTAGACTCAACTGACTAATGTGTGGAACAGGCATGTAATTTAATTGTTGAGTCTACAGGGTTCTCTAAGTCATAGGCCTAGACCTGCATGCTTTATTTATTCCACATTTTTTCTCAGTTGAGTCAAATGCTTCTACTGAGGACCCTGGCAAATTTGATGATTGAGTCTATATGGTTCTCATTACAGACCTATCTCACCGATAATCTGCATGCTTTTTTGTCAGTTGAGTCTCAAGGTTCTCATTTAAATCAGCCTTCAGTAATTTTGCACAGTGCACATTCAAATCTTTTTGTTCTTTTGTTTTGTTTGAAAATGTGAAAACTAAATCAGCCGGCAATCACTTTCTTCATGCAACACCGCACCCGAAATTAACCCAGAACACGCATTTATTTATAGCAGGTTGTCAATTTGTGTGGGTGGGGCGCCCAAGTAGCAACATTGTGTTGTAAATTTGTATGGGAGTAGACGAACCGACCAGCCACAGTGAAGTGAAAATGAAAAAAAAACAAAAAAAAACAGCATTTACCGGGTGCTTGGCGATAATGCCCCACTCTGGCTGTAATGCTGTGTTTCTAACCTACAGCCCTCAGCAAAATTATTATCGTAAACTGGGGAGGGCTGTGTGCAGTGCAGCCCGTTCTGCTCTCTGCTCACTTTCGCAATTAAGCCGACCGGGCTGATCCTTTCAGGTCAGGGAGCTGTCCGCGGTGCTGAAGCCGCTCCACACACCAGGCCTCATTCATTAGTCTGTGTCAGAAATAATAGCCTTAGTTAGCGTCTCGCTAGACTAAAACCCTCGGGCATTATGACCCAGTAGTGGGCCTTTATGAAAGTACTTCAGAGAGGGGGGAGAGAGAGAGACAAAGACAGAGAGAGAGAGAGAGAGAGAGAGAGAGAGAGAGAGAGAGAGAGAGTGAGAGATTTCCAGTTGGGGAGGCAGAGAGAGAGAGAGGTGTTAGATGTATAGGGGGAAAAGAAAGGGAGTAGGAGAGAGAGGGAGAGTTAGATTGAGTGAGAGAGAGAGAGAGAGAGAGAGAGTGAAGAGTGAGAAGATATTTGCAGTGGGGGAGGTAGAGAGAGAAAAAGAAAAAGGGAGGGAGAGACAAAGTGAGCGAGTGTGTGCGTTTTTGTGTGCAGGACCTGTGTGTGTGCGTGTGTGTGTGTGTGTGAGTGAGTGAGTGTGCCAGAGAGAGAGAGAGAGAGAGAGAGAGAGAGAGAGAGATAACTGGTATCAGTGCTCTGCCGTGCCAGTATAAAACCAAGAGTCAGGCTTCACCAGCTCTGAACTTGTGAAGAGCCGCACATCACACTCCTGTTCTGAGAGCGGATTAACAAACCTGCCAGTGTGCACATACAAGCATCTCTTTTCTTTTTTTTTTAACCCCAGACTCGGATGACCACATGATTGGAAAATGATTATTAAATCACTGAAAACGGGTGGCGGATGATGGAGACGCCGTTTTGCGTGCCATTTTTTATTTATTTATTTTATTTTATGGTTGTTCAAGTTGATTGCAATGTCGCGGCTGAAGTGATAACATGAAGAAGAGGAGGCAGAAAAATGGTATTTATGGCAACATCTCTCGTCTGATGTTGGAGAACTACTCCTGCGCTTCTGGTGGACAGGGGTGGAGATGGAGCTGCTTTCATTGTGGGTGAAAAATAATAAAAAAAAGTGCAAGGTATGGATGAATATTTGAATCTTTTTAGAGTTTTCTCCAGGCTTGCCTATGAGCTAAATGACAGGGGGATATGATCAGTGAAGGTGGAGGAATGGAGAATGCCAGTCAGCTCAAACCAACGCCTGTCATCTACGGAGAGCTGTTGAACATCTCCACCAACGACACCCATGCCAATTTCACGTCGAAAGGAGAGGCGAAGGACACTAATCTGGCTTTCCAGGCGGGTCTAGCCGTGACCTTATCCCTCATAACTTTCGCCACAACACTATCCAACGCTTTTGTCATCGCCACCATATACCAATCCCGAAAATTACACACTCCGGCCAACTTTCTGATCGCCTCCCTGGCCGTCACGGACCTCCTGGTGTCCATTTTGGTGATGCCCATAAGCGCACTGTACACGGTGAGTCAAACCTGGACTTTAGGGCAGGTCGTTTGCGATATTTGGCTCTCGTCGGATATAACGTGTTGCACCGCATCCATCCTTCACCTGTGCGTAATTGCGCTGGACCGCTACTGGGCCATAACGGACGCGGTGGAGTACTCCAAGAAGCGCACCCCGGCGCGCGCAGCCGGAATGATCGCCACCGCCTGGGTGATCGCCATCTCCATCTCCCTGCCGCCTTTCTTTTGGCGTCAGGTGAAAGCGGAGGAGGTGCCCAGCTGCAACGTGAACACCGATCACATTTTCTACACTATCTACTCCACTTTCGGCGCTTTCTACATCCCCACGCTGCTCCTCATCGCCCTGTACGGGAGGATATACGTGGAAGCCCGGAAGCGCATCCTGAAGCAGTCGCCCAACAAACCGGGGAAAAGACTCACCTCGGCGCACCTGATTACCAACTCGCCCGGGTCCGTGGCGTCCAACACGTCGCTAAATTACGGGACGAACGACACCTCCTCCTGTGATACTATCTCGTCCGCAAATGTGAGCCAAGTCAAAGTCACTGTGTCCGACGCGCTGCTGGAGAAGAAGCGGATCTCGGCCGCCCGGGAGAGGAAGGCGACTAAAACTTTGGGAATAATCCTCGGAGCCTACATCATATGCTGGCTCCCGTTTTTCATTTACACTCTACTAGTGCCTGTCTGCGAGTCCTGCTTCCACCCGGAGTTATTTGACATTTTCACCTGGTTAGGTTACCTCAACTCGCTGATCAACCCCATCATTTACACCATGTCCAACGAGGACTTCAAGCAAGCTTTCCACAAACTAATACGGTTTAGATGCTGCAGGGCATGAACTGTGATTACCAGCCATAATA
>OMKZ01054679.1:20467-44917 GCA_900302535.1 Neoniphon sammara | reverse complement strand
CAACACACACACACACACACACACACACACATACACACACACACACACACAGTGCATCCAAAGTTCAGCCAAGTTGAAGTTTTGCTCTGAAGCAGCTGAACCCTCCATCCAGCGCAGCGCACGTCGCGTCAGAGAGAGGGATCAAGGTTTTATCGATACTACCGAAAATAAAAACACTAGTATTGGTATCATTTGAAAAAAAAAAAAGTATCGATTCTTGTGACATGCACAGATTTAAGCAAGGTTCGGTGTTGTGATGCAGAACTCTTGCATTTTTGCAGTTGACTCCAACTCTGGTTTGAAATCGGGGAATCATTGGGATCGACTTCAACTCTTCGACTAAATTACGTGATGTAGAAATTCTTAGGCTGTGATCAGGCAGGACAGGCTTTGTCTACTAAAAGACGCGATGCACCTGAAGAGATGTGCCAAGCTGTGTGTACGTACAGTAATGAATGAGACTTTGTTTGATGACACTGACAGCTGCTGACTTGGTGATGTCACAGCTTTACTCTTAACTCAATACGCTCTGACCTTTAGCCCAAATGAAAAAAGTGTTTTCCTGAAGTGCGTTAATTATCCATGAGCCACCTTTTGCATGTTTTACGAGTGATTTTTTTTCTGTTTGACTCGAGGCGTCGCTTTCCCTCCATCAGCGAAGTCAAAATGCTGGAATTGACAGAAATAAAGAGGACTATAATGAGGTATCGATTCCCAAAGTCACTGCATTAGGGTCGACTCTGTAGTTTGTCTAAGAATCGACTGTTTTGGAATCGAGTGCCTTGCTTGAGGGCAGCCTGGCAGCAAGAGTCGAGGAAGGAGAAACTGATGCTTATTCACTTTATTGACCCAGATCTTCTGAGGTCTGGGGATTCAAACTGGCAACTCTGGTCACAAGCTTCAGTCTATCCCCTATATGTTACCTTATAGTATACTACTCATACATAAGTGTTCATGTTGCACGTATTTGTTTTCTCTGGTTTACTAACTTTCCTCATTCACATATTAAAATGATGATATAGAGCCCAAACTCTTCTAAACTGCATTACACTTAAATGACTTTTAACATCGTATGTGCCATATGTGGTGAAAAGGACTCAAAGCTCAAGTCTGTACGACTGCCAAGGCCCACAGAGACATTTGATTTAAGCAGCCTCAAGTAAAATTCACATACAAATTTGCCTTTGATCTCAACATCTGATGTTGTTCTGCCGACATATTTCACACCTCCGGGTGATATTCAGTCATGACAGTGTTTACTCAGTGCTATTTCTGATATGAGGAAAACATTTGCTGTGGATTGGCGGCGGAGCAGTGTGTTGAACGAGTCCTCACCGGTGCCACATCGCTGATTGGGCCTGAGTGTTTCAGCCGCACACATCTACTCAGGAACTCCATTTCTGCCATTGGACGGAGAAGAAAAAACAATCGCATATTGGCTTTTCCCAACCGTCACTCTCAAAATCATGCTTTTTTTTTTCAGGCTTCAGAGACCAATTTCCTTGGCTGTTTGAGGTACTGATATCTCCTCCATGATTCACGATTGCTCCACAATGGCGGCAGCTTGGTCCTTCACAGCTCTTGGCCTGGAATAAAGGCTGATTCAGCCGTGTGTCTCTTCTGGCTTATCTGGCCGGCTCCACTCAGGAGAGCTGCTGCCGTTTGATTGCAGCATGCCTGAGATTCTGGCCACTAAATGTCAAGATATGGCAGTCAGCTTCCAGCTGAAAATATGCCTTGATCCAGTAACTTTTATCTCTGAGCTTTGTTATTTGATGGGCTCAATGGGCGCTCACACAGAGCCGGGGCTGAGCAAAAATAAAGAAATAAATGAGGGAAAAAAGCATACTAGCAGGGTAACCACTCAGACTCTCGTGGATTGCCATCCAATCCATATTTTGAGATCTAAACACCTACTTTGAGGTGCAATTGCATTATTTTTTATTCTTTATTTGTACGATGGAAAAAAGTATTGAAGGGGAGAGAGAAGGGAAGAGGTCCAATCCTCCAGCAGCAGGTGCAGAGATGGGGCTCGAGAGGCAGGAAACTCAAACTGCTGAAATATTTCAACCGTTATGTCCCTTCACCATGAAACATAATATTATTGCTGTAATGTCGTCTGTCTGTCTGTTTGTACTTTATATTTGTGTGTGGTCACATTCTTGTGAACACGGTACCTGAAGGCAACAGGCTCCCTCCATACAGCAGATGACCCGACTGGATTTTGGAGCACTTTACTGTACATTTGTATATTAAAGCAGGAAAAACATTTTAATGAAAGAACTATAACTCCTTAAGGTTTTAAGATGATGAGTTAATATTAGTAACATCCATGTGTTATGAAAGGTATTTTGATATCAATTTGCTAATTAATGTGATAATTAGCCTCATTAAGCTTAATTAACTTTATTAGCATAAATGATTATGTTTAATACATAATTGTGATTATGATGGGACATTAGGCAGCTAGAATGGCTCAATTTTTTGTTTTCTTTTATCTGTCATGATGTCAGCCATGCTTGCATTTAATTATTTTGCTGTCTCCATTACCAGCAGGTTGTAAAACGGTAAGCATTTATCACTTTGTAATGTTAACAGGCATACAGACAGATTGATAGCATCGCTACTGAGGTACACGAAATCCATTCAGATACCTGCGAGATGCAATCCCCGCTATCAGAGTTCAGACAAATGTCATTGGAAACATTAAGCAGAGCAGTTTCACTGCTATAATGGACTCGGAAAGCAGATTGAAATTTTTCAGAGGGCATGGTTATTTAAGAAAGCAGCCACCCATTTTCTCAGAAACATTAGACAGAAATGGCAGTTTAGAAATTGGTCTATATTTGCTCTTGATATTCCCAGCACAAAATTAGATTTTTTAAGAAGTGACTGAACAACAGCCTGCCAAGATGACTAAGAGAGGAGGATAAACTAGTAAAAACATCTTTCAGGGGTCTGGCCAGCATGAGGCCTAACTGAGAAGAAGAGGATTTCATACATGCCATTGTTTTATTCAGACCTTTTGCTTATACAGCACTGAGAGGGGGAAGTTTGGGCACAAATGGTGGAGACCTTATTCATGGGGGACAAAAATCTTCTGCAGTGTTCAGGAGAGGAGTCAGCAGCTCCTTTGGGACCACAACAAATGGTGGCATCAGCAGTTTTAAAAATAGGAATCTAGGATTAGTCTGATTTTCTGAAATGAACTAAGAAAAATATTGTATTGCTCTACTAGTGTTTAAAGTCTTAAAAAGGTCCTTCATGAAATCAAAGTGAACCCTGCGTTGAGAGGACATCCAGATGCCACGAGTGTGTTCATTAATCTTAGGTGAACGGTTATCTGAGCGCTTAGTCGAGGGTCTACAAGGAGCAGGAGTGTCTGAGGTGGCAGCACATAAGTTAACGAAATTGCTGACAAGTTTCTCCATTGGGCAGCAAAGATCAATTAAGATGGAGGATGAGCAGACCTCAAAAATTTTGACAGCGGACTCAGAATTAATATAATAGCGTCAGTGGCATGAGAGATTTTCCAGCAATAGATAAAGGAAAATCAAACAGAGCTGCAAAGTGGTCAAAGAAACACAAAACTGTCTCTGTTATACTGTTGAAACTAAAACCAAAGGACTTCATCAGACCAAGGCTGTTACAATAAAAGTTTTGTTGGACAAAGATCTTACGCTCCAGAGGATACACCTCATGATGTGGGATGATACAGACGGTGATTTTTCAGGAGCAGAGGCAAATACAATGGAGTCCAAAGTTTGCACTAGAGATAATTATATCTCTTTGAAGAGATAGAATTATTATTACAGGAATATCAGAAACACAGATATTACCAGGGCTAACTTGAGTCAGACTCACCAAACAGACAGCAGGGGGATCAGCAGGCGGAAAGTGTGACTAACAAGACTGCAGAGTGAGGCCATGCTTACGAATACCAGATGAGAGTTGGGTCTATTTGGATGAGCTCCATCTTGCTTAAATGGGCGGGCTCTCGTTAGAAAAATGGTGGAACTGTCCACATGAGAGGTTCCCAAACCATGACAGTAGATGTCTAGCTGTTGGACATGTCTGAATTTTATATTTCCAAAATTAGGAGAGGGAGAGGCATCAAAGACTATGCAGCGATTGTTTTGAGTCCAGGAGATTGCTGTTAGACTTGTAAATCATGTTTTGATGTCACTTGAGCCCACATGTGCTGTATTATAACAGAGGAGGCCAAGGGATAATCCAACAGCATAATAGCATCTGACCATAAAAATAGTTGTCATATAAAAAAAAATGCATATGTGTATGCAAATGCACACATTTCCTTAAGTATGTTTTGAATAATTTACATTTCACATGAGACAAAGATGAAAAGTGCCTTGTAGCTTTAGAATGAGCTATTTTAATCTACATAGAGCAGATCTCTTGCCATGTTCTCTGCCATGTTGGTGTGAACGTCTCAGACCGTAGAACAGGTTCTTCAAAGTGGCAGTGACAACACTCTGCTGTTCCAGAGCAGTGAAGCTTAAAATGTTCTACTATGACAAGTTACGTGCCTCTGATTCTGACATTTCTTGAGCATCAAAGATGATGAATGACAATTTCACCATCAAATGAGCGCGATTGGCCCTACAGAACTATAGACAGAATGATATGGATTAGAACACAAGAGGAAAGTTTAAATTTACTAATATGACTATTTTCTTTCTTTAGAAGTCAATATTCTTAACAAGGCATCTTGAGTTAAAATAATTCAGCAAAAACACTGAAATACAGGATAAAAGAAACTCAGCAGAGGATGTGGCTGATCACGCACCCAGGACAAAATAATGATGTGGTAAAGGTAAAGACAAGATAAGACTAGGCTAGCTTAGCTGAAGCCAGCTGCCACTGCAGTTTGAATCCCTGAAACTGAACAATTTCTGCTTATTTCACGTTGTGTCGTCTGCTGCAGGAAAAGAAAGACAAGGAGCGAGACATGCTGGCCAGGGCAAGACCGCAACGTAGGTCCTTCAACCGAGAAAACAAGTGGCAAATAAACAGCAAACAGCTGTTCTGATTTTTCAGCTGGTTTCAGTCAAATAAATTTGTATTATTTATTTATTATTTGTATTATTCTTGTGCTATAACATCTCAAAAGATAATGGTGTTGTCAAGGAGAAAAAAGACAGGTAATATTGTTCCACTGAGAAATTTCATGGGCCATGTAACACAATATAGTGAACAGTCAATCATGCCAACTTTCTCCAGGATTGCAGAAGTGGCTGGAAAACTTCTAAACTTTTAGGAACTTTGGAGACAGGAAAATAAGACCGCATGTGTAGTCAGTGAGGATGAAAAATAAAGGCTTGGTAACTAGTCAGCCTCTATTTTAACTGGACAGTGTTTGAATTTTTATCTTTGAAAAGCGCTTTGTTAGAACCTACATGTAAGGCAGATCTAACCAGGCGTCCACACAGAAGCCTGTAACCAAGATATGACCTAGATAAGTTTGAGCAAAAAGTTGAAAAAATGATCAGTACACCTGTTTTTTGAAGCTCAATCATAGAAACTGTAATCAGTTTCTACGTTTGGCTAGCAGCTGATCTAAAATGTCTTTTCTTTGTTTTTTTGGGGTGGGCACATGACCTTCTTTGTTTAGCCATTCAAAATGTCTCAGTTCACTACAACTTCTGTTTGAAAGACTAGTTTCAAATAAAAGTAAAATGATTAAAAAAAGATGCATCCATTGTTGGGGTCGATGAAATCAATTAAGTTATTTTATTGTTTTATATTGTTCATTAATGCTACTTAAAGGTCCACTAAGTCATTTTCCCCAAATCTCTTCTTCACGTAAGCAGTTGCTCTTGATCTCTACGGCGACACTCACCGGTGTGGATGAAAAACGGCGTGGTCACACTGCGCTCATTTTTACTTTTTGGGTCTGACTGCTTCAGACCTGCTGCATAATGATGGTCCTCCATTATTCTTCCTTTATGATCCTGCCATTGATCTTCCAATAATCCTTCCATTATTTTGTAGATCCAGATTGAAATGTGGCACACCTGATGTGGAAACAGCACTAACTAGGCACGGGAATCCGGACAGGAAACACGGCAGCAGCTCCAGCCAATGAGAGCGAAGCTCGTCTTCTTCTGTGAACATTAATTAGTTGTTTTACACATGGAGGCCTCCATGTAGAATAAAATATGAATAAAATAGCGCCTTTTCATCATATAAAGCAATCTGACTCATCATCTCATGCAAGTGTACATAATTTTAAACATTTATTCATGTAATTATTCATTTTTATTATTTTTGTTTTTTTTTTTTGTCTACAAACAACTTAGTAGACCTTTAATAAGCACTTTCTAACTAGCTATGTTAACTTGTCAAAGCAATGCAATGATGTGCATGATTTGTATAAATACATAACTTATTTTTCTTGGTAAAAAACACTGTAGTCTCATGCAGTGTAGCTGAAACAAGTATGCTTAATGGGATCTTGTTGTACCGCAGGTTATCAGTCAGAACGGAGCAACCAGCACCCAAGTTACTTGCAAAGTGAGCAGACAATTTGAGAAAAGGATATGGCATTTTAGTTGCTGATGAGCACAGAAGCAGGAGTTTCAATAAGTAATAACACCCGCAGGCTCAAAGGTGCTGAACCTTGAATATCGTGTTAAATCCCCAGGATTTCACCCAATTTATTTAATTTCCATCTCTTTCAGAATGGCAACTCCAAACTGCACCAAATTCCAACCAGTCATTATTTCACATTTTCAGTTCAGTGCAGCACTTAACAGCCAATTAAACAGCACATAGCGTGGCTGTGTGAGAACAAGCTTAGCACTCGTATTCCTTTGGTATTTCAAAGAAAGGACAAATCCTCAACACCCAACACAACACCACAACCTTGGGCTGTGGTGATCCAACGATTTAGGAATGTCAAGTAGAGAGCAGAAGGCTACCAGAATAATCTGGTGTCAGTCCACTTAGCGATGTGTTCAAATTGGACAAAGCAGAAAATATTGGAGGATGTTGGATTTCAAAGGCGCAGCTGAAGACTGGAGCCTGTCCACCATAGTGACCTCAGGACTGCGTCTCTGTTTTTCGCGGATGACATGGTCCTGCTGGCATCATCAAGTTGTGACACCCAGCATGCACTGGGATGGTCTGCAGCCAAGTGTGACACAGTCGGGATGAGGGTGACCACCTCCGGGTCCGAGGCCGTGACGTTCTGGTAGAAAAAGGGGTTAGAGGGCAGAGGAGCAGAGGTGTTGAAGTGTCTCGGGGTCTCTTGTCTTGTTCGAGCGAGGGTAAAACACAGCGAGAGATCGACAGATTGCAGGACTGGACCGACATGGTGAAGAGGGAGCTCAGGACATCCTCTGGATTTCCTAATCAGAAGTTACAACTATGAGAAATTACATATATCGAAAGAAAACATATGCATTTCTCACTGGTACAATTTAGCATGTATTTAAATGTGTGTATGCGTATAACCCCCAATTTTTTTATATTCTATTTGCTTGCTTTTATTGTTGGGTTTTCTATATTTTTACAGTTGCATGGATTGATGTGATTTTATATCTTATATCTGCACTTCAATTTTCTTTCTTCTTCCCTGCTCTATCCTATTACTGTTTCATTATTAACGATGTAATTTCCTTGCAGCATCAAGGCTCATCATATGTTGCCATGTCTGTCTGTAATGCATAATGTATCACTATTACACTGTTTACTCTATGTCCAGCCCTGTCCTGTTGCATTATACATGAGGTCCTGCTGTTTCTGTAACATGTGACAGCATGAACTGTGCTCACTGTGGATAATGTTGCTGCATTAACACCACCAAGAGATAATTCCATTACAATTGGGGAATAAGCCTATTCTTGTCTTCATTCAGATTTTATCCACATCAGCAGCTGGATAAAAACGAGTTAAAGTTCAATCACTTCACCTCTGAGATCCGCCGACACTAATTTCCAAACGGAGCTCTGGACTTGTCTGAATTCAGTTCTTCCTCCAGCAAGGATTCAAACACTAGAGCCACTTATGGCATGCAATTTGCAGGGATAATGTAAGTGTGATTATCCTTTGACCTCCCAATACGTTTGAGGATTACAAATACCCTATTTTGAATTCAGGAGGTATGTTTTAAACGAGCTAACATTGTGCGGCCAGGCAGAATGTGCTGTCCTGTTCAACTGATAAAGTGGCCTTAAAATTCAAAGCATATGAAGGCAAAATTAGAAATACTTTTTTTTTTTTTTTTTATGCGCAAACACTACATTTCCTTAACTGCATTTTAATGTGTCAGAGTAAAGACATCTGCAATTTATTGTCCTCTCTTTTACTTTTGGCTTTTCTACTTTCTTTATTTAAAGACCTGGAGTGTGGGCTGAGCGAGGTTGAGGCTTCTGGATTAGGTTTTCTTATTTTCAAAAGGAACTACTTTGCAAAACATGTTCAGATTGCCAACCAAACTCAATAATAGACATAAAAATATACGCTTTAAGCATTTCACTGACTCGACTAAAAGAATACACTTCAATCAAGAGTGAAGGGTCAGAGGTAAATAAAACAAAATATTCCTGTGTCTCCAAAACGATCATGGATAATAAAGAAAGGCTAAGTAAAGAAACTAATGAGAGGAGCTCCCCAGTATACAGAATTTTTAACCAAGCCAATAAATATGCATACAAAGACGATGTACGTTCACTTGCTTGGTGCTTCAGGGCAATAATGAATCCAGTATTTCTCCAAATCTACATCAATGTGGTATTAGTCATCTCTCATGCCCATCTGTATTTCTTAGTCATATCGTTTTTTTGTTCTGGTGTCACTCCTTACTATCGACAACCAGCACCCTGACAATACATGAAACAAAACAGTCCTGCGACTCTACAAGGATATTATGCATGATAGAGAAATGCTAGATAAGGAAATAACAGCCTAGAGGAGATGTGCCATGTTTTTGTTTTTTTGTTGACAGCTCAATAAATATGTATACAAAGGTAATTTCACTTTATTCATGGCTTCAGGGCCGTAATAAATCCCGTATTTCTCAGAATCATCAGTGTGGCATTAATCATCGCCTCTGTCCATTATGTATTCCTTCCTTACTCATGTTTTTTTGTTTTTTTTTTGGTTTGTTTTTTTTTTAGTCATCCTTGACTCATTTTTCTGTGTTCCCACCAGCTCTGGATGTTGGCGAGCGTGATGTTTGTTTTGAATGTTATTCAACTAGACTCTATTGATTACAGGATGACATAAAAAAGGGAAAAAAAAATCCACCTTTAAACCTTTAAAAGACAATTCCTCTGTTTCTTCCAGCTTTTTATTTGTTCTTCTTTTGCATTTTGTCTGAAGATGTTATGAAATCCATTTGCCAAATTTCAAATAAATTCCAAAACACCTCCTGCCAATCGCGTTTTGCAAAGTTTTCATAAGGATGTTAATATCTTGTAAATTCATCAATTAAAAAATGCTAGAGTTAATTAGCTACAAGTAAAGAGCACAGGCTTCTTTCTAGAGCCGCCATTTTTTCACCATCGGACAATCACACAGGGAGAAATCATTCATAGAAGAAAGGCAGGGAGACCAATCTCTCCACCACAGTAGCATCAAATAAACCGGAGTGCAGTGTGGCCACAAGGCCGCGTTCAAGCATTCTGGGAAATACAGGAAATTACAAACTGAAGTAGAAGCAGGGGCAAAATGGGTACACCAAAAAAAAAAAAAAAAAAAAAAAAAGAAAGTAAATTACAACATTTGATCACAAAATAACTTATAGAATTTGAACATCCAGTTTCTTTTATTTTACTGGTTGGGTGTGGTTTACCACTTCAGGTGAAGGTGGCTCATGTCAAGTAAAATGTAAAAAAACTATAAATATATAAAAACTACATATTCTTGTCATGACCTAAATTTCTTGCACTCACTGTATCATTTTATAAGCCCACTCTTCTGGCACCTAATTGACTTGAAAATAACTTTGAGATACTCGTTGGCTGATGTCTGGTACTTGGTCTCACACAGCCCACATAAATACATCATCTTATTCCCTAACTGCCGTTTAACAGAACACATTTCAGCTAATCATTCTGACTACTAGTTTCTGTTCACCTCACTGTTGTAACCCATAATAAATCATAACAACATATCACGATGATCAGACAGAAAACATCTCCAAAGCATACAGGGAAACTAAAAAGCTTAATTTCTCAGTGGTTCCGGTAAAAATATAAAAAAGGTTTTAACAGTTTTAGGGGTAATGAGTCCCTCAGCACACGGCTGACCATGTAAACTTTCAACTTAGACAAGGAAATGTTCAAAATTTATTGGTTGCCCCACATAAACACTGCAATGGATCATTATTTGGCCAATACTCCTGTTTCTGGAGTAGTACGCTTCATGTCGCCCGTTCAGCAGCAGCAGCAGCAGCAGCAGCTATTTGTCTTCAGACTAATAGTGTTTACAGGCCCCTGACACACTTAAATTATTTCTTAATTGGGCTGTTTTTGTTCTTTAACAGTTTGGCACCTTATTAAGTTTTCCCTGGGCTTTGTACCACAGGGGAGTTGCTGAGAGAGCAGTTTCTTCAAAAAGCAGTAGTACAGGGCTGATAATTAAGTGGATGTTTGTCTCTTTGTCTGCCTATTTGTCCATGTTTGTTTCAATGCATGTACGTATCTATCTTTCTCCCTATCTGCCTGATATGCTGTTTAATATGTTTTAAGGTTGCGCATCTGACAGTCACAACACTACAAATTGGTTTATTTCAAAAAGCCTGTGTCCTCGGCAAACCGTCCCTGGAAGAAGGTAAAAATGAAACCCACATTTCTGTTTGGCTGCCGTCTACCTGACCAGCTTCCCTCTTATCTGTGCTACACATCTCTGATGTTCAGGAATCCAGTTATCGCCAGATATGCTAATCTGACAGCAAAACCAACAAGCTGTTTCATGTTGCCATGGTGATTCATCTCTTGAGAGCGTAGGGTCTAATCTGATCTCGATAACAATTTGTAATGGTCTTATTCCAGTGTATTAACCTGTGTATTAACCCTGGGAGACTATTTAAGTTCACAAATGATGCCCTGCCCTGCAAATATTTTGCTGTTAATGGTGCAGGCTAATGGTGAAATGCTAATGTCAGTGTTTGAACGGCAATGTTGAAAACCTGCGTGGATACACCACCTACATGAAAGCTGAGACACTGTCAGTGAGCGTCCACAGCTGCTACCTGCATGGTTTGTGAAATCTGTGTCTTTGTGGTACTGATGGTTTACAGTGGATTCTGATAGTGTACAAGGCTGTGTTAATACTGCAGTGCCATAATATTAAATAGTGAAAATTTTGTGAGTTTGACTTGCTATAAGTGCTATAAGTATTAGTAGTGCTTTAAGTATTAGATACATTTTTTTGTTATTGTACATTACATACATAAAAAGGCTCTTAATGAAGCAGTTGTGAAAATGCACTGAGAGTAAGAAGAACATGAAGGTAGGGAACGGTGAAGTGGAGTGAAGTGAGCTGTCAAAAGCAGTTCAAAGTTGTGCCGTATTTGACATAACCAGACAAGACAGCGGGAAGGTGATATTGATGCATCTTGGGAGGAGAGCAGGGGAAGCGATGCTGATGTGACTTGGGATTCGAGCGGGGAGACGATATTGATGTGGGAGGAGAATCGGGAGCTGTGAGCAGAGGTCAAGGAGTTGATTACACACATGCAGCCGCTGCCGAGGAACTTTTACTGCGGGTTTGCTGTTTCACGTCTAACCTGCATGCTCGACTCTGACAGAAATTTAGATTTTTCTTCTCATTTCAGCTGACAAGCCATGTGTGTAATATTTTATCAAAATCTATCTATGTGGAAAATCTGGATATCATTCACAGTGCATGTAGAGCCAGAATCATTTTTAATTTTTTATCATTGGCTTAGGTCAAGAACTGATTCATTTTCTAAGAATGTCTTATCAAGGTCAAAATATGTGCCACGCCCACTCTGTAGTTTTCCCAGGTAATAAGTAAAGTTTTAAGATCGCCTCCAGTCATCAGACGTTATGTAATACCCTTTCTGCTCCTGCTGTAACATTTGAAAGTGAATAGGCTGCATGGGCTGTTTCATTACTTCTGGAGGATAATTGCAGCTTAAATGCATGGGGACGTTTTTGATGGCGGGCGCTTTATACTCAAATGGGCGGCAGGATGATTGGAAGACCGGACGTGACCAGTTGTGACCAAATGTTTTAGACAGCTGTATGGAAACGTCTGAACCGCTGTGGATTGAGTAGATGAGAACAATATGAGAATTTGGTTTGTGTGTGTGTGTGTGTGTGCGTAAGAGGGCTGGGTGATATGGACAAAATTAAGAATCACAATGTTTTTAACTGAATACCTCTGTCGATACTGTATGGACTATTGGTGCTTTCATAAGAGATTTACACACAAGGGATTTCTGATAAGCAATTAGTCATGTGGATATACTGACCAAGCAGGTAGAGGCAAATAACACAACAGCTACAACAGGCTAGTAAGTTCAGAAAACTGCATCCCTTCACTGTAATGCAACCTTTAAATCAAAAGACAACACTTATGCCATATCACCATATTACAGTATCCAAAATCCCAAAGGTAATATCTAGTCCCATACCATGATAACAACATGATATCAATATGTCACTCAGCCCTGGTCTTCAAATCTTCCTTCTTAAACAGATTAAAGTTTCAGTTCTAAATACATTTCACATAATCAGAATAATCCACAACCATTTTTAAATCAGACTGAAACCCAGTGAAACAGATGAGGCGTAATAGAGGAGGAAGCTGGTATTATGCAGCCGAGTGTTTTTGCAATTAATTGAAAATAAAATCCATGTTAAATTATCAAGGTTAGCTTGTTAGCCTAGCTGACCTTCCAACTTCAAACTAACCATGCAGCCATACAAGATTATTTCTATCTACTGTAAATTAACTAGCTGGTTTGTCTGCTGACCTTTCAAGGTCATGACTGAGTAAAAAAGTCATTCTCATCTATATTTTCCTTCAGTATGAATGAAAATGAATACTGCTCCAGCTTGCCACTTGACTTTGAAAAAGTTCTGTGTCTTTAGCTCCGCCCACTGAGCTTGCCTCTAAAGTAGCTCTGCCTCTGACAAATGTTTGTAGAAGTAAAACTTTCATTTGCTCATGGTTTTAAAATGTTTGGGTTTTATTTCTTGTCAGGGTGTGAGATGACAGTGTTTTGTGTATTTGTGTGTATTTGTGTGTGTTTGTGTGTGTGCGTTTCCTGTCTGGAAGTATGAATCACAAGCATTAAGCTCTTATACGTGTCTGCCTGTCAACAAATATTTGATGAGCCACTGGTTGTATTACATGTATTCATCCTGCTGTGTTGATAGTTGCTCAAGGTCCTCAGAGACAAAACAGCACTGCAGCCACAGGCGATGCACTTTCAAGAAAAGATGAGATTAGCAGCGCATAGGTTGTGAATGGTTTTCCACAAAGCTGGAGGCACATTAGATGAAAATTGTAAATGTAGGAAATGAACTTAAAAAGATCGCTGCTGGCATTGAGAAAAGAAAAAGAAAAAAACACACTATAACTACAATGTTGGTGATCTGTTTTGCCTTACTTGAACTGGGAGTAAACCGTCACTTTGGGGGTTAACTGGGGTCCAGTGCAGGTCTGGAAAGTGTAAAAAAAGCAAATTTGCAAATGTTTTTGGTGATTGTTAGATCTAGAGCAATGCTAAATGTAAATCCAGGACAGAAATTCAAGTCTGTAAATTTTGTGTAATTTTAAAATTAAGGAGAAATCTTGTGTTAAGAGAGTTTCACAGCTCTTTACAGCTGCTGAAAAAGTGAATGGGCAGGAAGAAGGAAATAGGCACAGTCCCCTTTCCTAAAAAAACAGGCTTTTTGCAGATAGCTGGTTGCCGTCCAACAACAGCAAAAGGCAGTCCTTGAAAAGCCAGTATGTGGCCCATAGTGTGATTACACACCGGTTTATGGCGGAGCTGTCGAGCATTCAGAGCTGAGGTAATTTGAGGTCTTCTCAGCCATCAGTAGTCTGGCTGTGTTTTCAGCCAAAGTCCCCGGTGTGCTGCAGGTTTATGTCTGACTGTCATCTGGCTGGATCCGGGATGACCTTGGTCAACGCTGTGATGAAAAGCAAAGTGACATGGCAAAAGACAGTCAAAACACTCAGTCACAGAAGACAGTCACCTCCACAGCTGCCTGCAGCTCTACTGCGAGTTCCAGTTTCTCTCCAATCAGCGCAGATATTAGCACTGAGATTTTCACTGACCCACAGCAGGAAGGACAAGCAGCATGGCCGACTAATGGCCCATTAACTTGTCAAGAATATATCTTTCTGGGAAATTTAGATATATTTTGTGATGCATGTGCATAATTTCATGCCACCTAATTATCCATTACAGGGTAATAGGTCAACAATTACATTGTTAGCCAAAATGCATGCTGTGTCAAGGTTAATAGAGCTGCCACGCCCAATCTCTTTAATTTCTAAGCTACCACCGAGTTCTCCATGATGCCACTTTTACAAGCAAGCTGGTTTTACACTGGGATTTTAAAGTGTATGGCACCATTTACATAAGCATAAGACCTGTATGCACAATTCACTGGCGTCTTCCAACACCGACTGAAACGCATTTTCTCCGGCATTCTCCCTCTGCAGTCTCTCATTACAAAGCCACTATGAACAGAAGTCAGTCAAACTAATTGTGATTTATTGGTAACTTATCATACGAAATAGGTTAAAGGAATACTCCAACGTTTTAGGCAAAATACCCTTTTTCCAACTTACCCAGACTAAGACAAGATGTTCGATACCATTTTTACCTCTGTACGTCCACTGGTTTGGTTCCTATGGTTAGCATTTTGTGTTAGCTTAGCATAAAGACTTGAATTCTACAGGAGTCATTAGCCTAGCTCCATCAATCATGTGTATTTGAAATACAATTTCTCATAGAAAAAAAGGGTCGTCTTAAACCGCTGAACATGTGTGTACAGCGGTTATAGTTCCTACCATCTAACTTCTCTTAAAATGTCTCTCATTTAAGAAAAAAAAGACATTTCTTTGCCATGTAACACACACGATACACGGTGTAAATATGACAGCTTTGGAGTTGCTGTAAGGTTTATTTTTTCACTTTGACGGAGCTAGGCTAATGACTCCTGTAGACTTCAGCCTATATAAAGCCAATATAAAGCTTGTCCTACATCCTCGCGTCCATGTGAATCGTGAATGAGCAGGTGACTCTTTCACACCTCTGCCAATCAGGGCCAAAGCCGATAATCATGCAGGACTGTTGCAACGTTCATAATGTGGGACTGCAAAGCCTGTTAACCTGTTTTCACTGAGCTTAAGTCATTAGCCATTATCTTAAGTTAAGGATTGTGGTGGGATTTTAGGTCAGTGTAAAGCAGGTATGAAGTGCTAAGATGCCCTGAAATCATCAAGAGTCAGGCGACAAAGAAGATCAGAACATGAGAATTTTAGTGCTGGGGATTTTACAGCTAAATTAGGGCACCAAATTAGAGCTCAGAGGCAGGACTGCGTAGGACATAATCAATGACTTTGCTGCAAAGAAAGTTTGGCGTCTGGAGGTAGGAGGTAGGAGTGCTCTCATTTTTTTTCATTTGATTATTCTGACAGTTCCAGGAAGGCTATTCATGTGTGTGACCTCCTTATGAATTACTTGATATGACTGTTATGAAATTTGTGCCAGGCCTGAACTTTAAATAAATTTGACAAGACTTGACAGGTGTGGCAGAGTTTTTGCTTGTGTGTTTGGTTTGATAATTTTACAGGAAGTGGCAAAAGAGAGTTTAATGTTGGATTTGTGAGAAGATGGATGGTGAAAACAGCAGACAGAGTAATGGATGCTGTAGTTGATATTGCGTTTGTGTGTGTGTGTGTGTGTGTGTGTGTGTGTGTGTGTGTGTGTGTGTGTGTTTATTGTTTCAGTGTTTGGGTTCTGCTCTGGAGAGAGGAGAGCTCTTGCCTCTGGTGTGTAAATTGTGTGTGACCATGGACTGTTGTGTGGCCAGTCGGGACTGGCATTGTGATGAGGGAGAGGGCGCAATAAGGATCATTTTGTTTGGACAATCTCTCTCTCACACACACACACACACACACAGCCCTGCTCTGAGCACAAAAGGACCACAATATCAGCAAAGGACCATAATACTGAAAGGGTTCCTCATCACTGCCAATTACTCAACGATTACTTTGATTTGTGCAGAGATTTGCGGTGCTCAAAACCCACTTTCTGGCCCACACTGTTTTGGAAGAGAAATCACAGGCATTTTCAACTCCGCTGATGGAGAACAGTGCTTTGAGTGAGTGACCGGGCATCACAAAATATTTCAGCAGGAACAAAGTCACGAAGCCTCATTCGGACGCCAAATGACAGAGCAGTATTAATGTTCCAGCATGGCGACATAGAACTTTTAACATATTTCTGGCTCTAATTAGCAAGGTTACTTCACTTTATTGTGAAAATGTGACGTTGTTGTTTGTGTGGAGAGGCCTGATTATGGATCTGAGTACAGTTCTGGACGAGATTCACTCTGAAGGGTTAGGAGTTTCATGGCTGTTTTAGAAAATGGGTAATAGGTGCAACAGATTTTCTGGCCAATCACGTTGCTTGTGGGCGTGTCTTGTCCAGAACGGTACTGGGGTTCACATCAACATGCAGGAGATCAGTTGTGTCAGTGTTGCTGCAATTCCTACCTGTTGTCATTTGAGGTAAAGGTCATACCTTACTTAGCACCACTGTAAATGTTGAATGCATAAGAGTTATATTGTAAATTGCAATATACTTGTGCTACATTTTAAAAAGTCCATCATTCAATATCTCTATGAACTAGAACATTAAACATTTTGTGAAACAAAGAACCAAATTATCAATGGTCATAGAAATTTTCAAAGTGTCTTTTGCTAGCAGTCATTTTGTGAGAGTATCTGATTTGTCTTTTTGTAAATGAGGGATATGTCATTTTGGAGTGACTCTCTTTGTGATGCATATCAGTGGTTTACAAAGTTGGGTCCTGGGACCCTGAGGGACCCCTGAGAAGCTTCCAGAGGGTCCTCAGCAAAACGAAGAACAGTTTAATTTCATTACAGTTTAATTCAACAGAAACTGTATGATATACACAAAAATGTGCAAGTGATTATTTTAACATTATGTTTTAATCTCATCACTTGGAATCTGTTGTTCAAGTATGACATCTCAGCAATTTAATACTTAATTCAAACCAAAATATCTTTTCATATCAGGATCCCTAAGGCACAATCATTTCAAATGGGGATCTGCGGCTTAGTGAAAGTCAATTTGAGGTCTCGAAAAACTTTGATAACCCCTCGTATATATAATCCACTGCTTGTTGTATGCAGTTACACAGGATTAAATGGAAAGGTAAACTATGACCTCCAGTCAGCGATAATAATGGGACAAATAACCAGTAGTACAAACAAAAATAAATTATATCTTCTGAAAAGCATTAATTACATTTAATTTGCACATGAAAGACAGCATAATATATAAGTTAAATCAGTTTGATACTACTTGGATACTACTACTACTATGATTACTACAATAAATCTACCTCAGAGAGATTTATGGCAGACAATAAAGAGTTTATTTGGGTTTATACTCTCTGCTTATTTGTCGGCGGCTGTGCCTTTGTGCCGTGTGTTGTGCCTCAGCTGTGTGTGTCAGGATAAAATAGTTAACTCTGCAAGCTTTAATATGTCTCTGCACCAATGTCACCAAGACACTTTCCTGTACAGTTCATTAATTATTGGTGTCAAGTTAAAGGATTCAGATTAAGGTGCTGAAAAGCTGGTTTAAGATGAGTAAAGAAAAAATAAATAAAAGAGGTCTTCTCTTGGTGTCAGAGAACATCCACTTCAATTTCACCACATTTCAAAAGAGCCTCTGTGTTTTTAAATGTGAGTGGAGAGGTGGAATTGCTTGAAGTTGGCTTTATACTTTTTAATTGCTTCGCTGAAGTGGATGTATAGTGAGTGAATTTGGCCTTACTGGTCCTGAATGCATAAAGATCTTATGAACGGGATTTCTGCAGCAACGCCGGGCAGCTAACACGACTGTATGAACCTCAAAATGAGGCAAGCTCGTCTCAGCACTCACATCCTGGTGGGGCGACTGCTTACAGGTGGTTTTCTTTATTCTGAATCACAATTTTGAACATTCAGGGTGGACAACTCTACCTGGAGCAACAAGTGGGCCTACAGTCCAACTATGCCGTATACCATGATGCACATCAAACATTTACCAGATACCACAGTGAAGAACACAGTAGAAATGAAACAAAAACAGAGAAAGAAAACAGAGGGATATAGATTCTGATTTTAATAAACTTTGTAGAAGCAATGAAAGTTGAGCCTTGGCTAGCTAGCAGCTTGCTAACTAGAAGGCTAGCTAACTAACTTCCCTGCTAAATTCAAGCCGTTGTTGTGGTCGTTGTCTGTGAGATGACTTGCTAATTCAATCACCGAGTTGCGGAGTGGGCGGGGTTAACACTGGCTGTAGTAAAATCTCATTCACTTTCCCAAATGCAATGCTGAGTTACGGCCTGTTTGAGCATGTCCAACAGCTGGATGCACATGAAACTGATTCAGGTTCATTGGAAAAAAGTCAAAGGTACAAGACTGTGTACATAAAAACTTTAAGAGATAAATCAATTACAAGTCCCACCGTGCATTGCTTCAACAAACAGCCAATCACCGAAAATTCGAGCTCAACTTTATGCAGACAGTATTTGATCATTTCAGCAACCATGGTGCTGAAATATTAGCAGTACAGAGCGGGAAGGACTGAATCTCAGGTGAGAAACCAGAGTTACAAAATTCCTCCCTTTCCACAAGTTAGACAAGCTACACATGTAGAAACAGCAGAACATGAGCATTGGTGCAGAATGCTTTTGCCCTGGACCTCATTTTGTTTTCCCACAGGATTAAACCCTTCATTCTGAGGTTGTGACCTGCAGCTGATTCAGATTTCGCTCTCGCTCATAACAAACCTCACTGCAGTTCTCTTATTAGCGGACTGAGACATTTCAGGCGTCTCAGTGCTGCGATTTGGTGCCACTAGAGTTCAAATGACTTTGTTTTCACCTGGACAAACAAAGTAAAGGAGTAAACACTCCACAGTGCAAATAGATGCTTGGTGTGAGCTAAGATGCTGACTGAATATACATCCACACAGAGAGGCAGAGCTATATAAAACACACAGGCTTATGGAGCACATGTTTGTCACTCACTCACAGATACCCATCCACACATATTAGAAACTTCACAGCCTTTTAGATGTTCAGTGAACCAACAGCATCTATTTCGTACCGCTGTTAGCCTGTCATGATGTTAGTCACGCCAAGTTTTGCATAATTGGCTGTCTTCCATTTTCAGCAGACTATAAAATGGTACAAATTGATAACTCTGAAATGGGAACAGGCATAAAGAGAGAGTGAGAGCAACACTAAGCAGGATACCACTGCTACCTGGATCCCTGCATGTAAGATACAACAGGCTTAGCATCAAAGTAAGGCCACTGAGATGATTTCCTCCTCACACTAACATTTTTAACATGCCACCATTGAATGATTTAGTCTAATCACTTTTCCAATTGCTAAAAGATGTGCATAATTTGACTCATTTGAGATAATAACACATTCCTGCACAGTTATCACCAAGACAAATTCCAAATTCAAACAGAAATTCAAAACAAATGTATTGCCCCTGGTGATTAAAGTGTCTATTAGAAGCCTGAACCAACAGTGAAATTGAAATAGGTGTTTTCTCTTTAATACACCAGAGTGGACAGTTTGAATATATTGGATATTTTGTCTAAATTGACCCCGCTCTGACCTGGCAAGATTAGAAAAATGCATTGTGCAAAGCATCAATACGCCTTGTTGAATTTTCAATGTATCATTGTCATGCAACGCTTTGCTTTCCAGACCACCCGTTGCCTAGGGGATATACTGCACACATATATCAGAGAAAAGCCTATTTCTCCAGATCCATGGCCTGCCTTTCATCTCCACAATTTATGGTGACCACAATCTACTCTTCAATAAACAGTCCCCCTCTTTCGGGACGAATGTAATCACCTTCATTGATCCTGGTGCATTTTGGATTGTGGCCACGGTTGCATGTAAAAATATGTTTTCTCCTCCAGACTGCAATGAAACGTGGGGGTGCAGTGACTGAAAACTTCATGGAGTCCTATCCCTGTGATGCATTATTCACCCAGAGATGAAAAGCTCTGCACCTATACATGCTATATAGTGAGCCAGCCTTCTGAATCCAAGTCACATCCTGGAGCCTGTTGTCAAAACTGTGCACTGGAGATATAGTCACTCTCATGGAGAATAAAGGCTCTTACCTATGCAGATAAAATCCATCAAAATGAAGGTCTTTTCAGCGTCTTCTATACCGAAGGACTCTCCTCTTGAACAACGCCGAGTTTTGTATGAAAACCTTGAAACCAGGGAGCAGAGATGGGCGAGGATGAAGCAGCATTTTTGCACAAATGAGGACAGCAGAATACATTAGGACTCATCTCACACTTCACTACAATGTGCATCGGTTAGTCTGGTAAAACAAAGGTGTTTGTGTGAGTATGAGAGACATTGACAGTGTACACAAATGATTGCAACTGTGAGCATGTGTGTGTGTGGCACTGGCTTTGTATGTGTGCACAATTAACTGATTTTGTATGGCTATATGGGAGTATGTGTGGGTGCACAAGTGACTGCAAGTGTGTGTGTGCATGTGTGTGTGTGTGACTGGCCATAGAGCAGGACTGTTAATGGCCACTACAGCTGCAGTTTACCAATGACACTACACAGTCCTTTCAGTTATCACATAATAGGATTGATTCAGTGCAGTGAAAATTTTGGGCTGCATTCAGACTTTCAATGACTGTTCAATAATTAAATTATGAATGTGGAATGGAGGCTGCAGACATTTTACCCGCAAGCCCTGGGGATGTTGCCCACACGTTTTTCTATAGCCTAGCATTTTATTTTTATTAGACCGTACGCAGTGGAAAGAGACGGACAATGAGAGATTAGGGCTTGAGGGAAAGGTCGCAGGCAGGATTTGAACTTGTGACATCACATGTACTGTCCTAAAGATCTGAGCCACCTGGATGCCCCTAGGCCTATTAGCATTATTATTTTGTTTATTTATTTTTACTTTGCAGTTATTCAGGATAACACATGCTTTTTTCAAGCTTCATTTATTTATTTATTGATTGAATTATTTTACCGGGAGCTGTTGAGTACTACAGTAACTAAGTAATTAAATTAATAAGATGAAATAAAATAAAATAAAATAAATTGATAAAACACGTTATTAACCAATTAAATAAAATTACAATAAAATAAAATATATTAAATATTTTTTGCTAGCTAAAATTATTTTTTCATGCTGTACTAGGCTGTAATCCTTCATGTTTTTCAGTGCCGTTTCTGTGTAGAAACAGGCACTGTGTCAAACAAATGGACAAGAGCAGATTTATAGTTTCAATTTAAAACTTTCAAACTTGGCTCCGCAGTGGATCAAGTTTGTAAGTTTGATGAACCTTAGGCTAGTTAACCATCCAGACAGCCAGGAAACATAAGGGAAAGTCTGCTGATTTGTTTTAGATTCTTTTGTTTTGCTTTGATTTGTTTGGTCAACAGAGAGAAACTCTGAGAACAGCAGAAGATCAAAGATTGTCTCTAACAGAAGCAAATGTGATTGTCTCAGGGTTACTTTTATTGATTTACCCACAAAAGATAAATTTTACTGCTGTCTGGCACTTGGTGGACTGTAATTTCAGACGCAGACCGCAGTCTGACTCAGACTCCTGTCGGCTGCTGAACAACTCCACTCAGTCCGAAAAAGGGGTTAAGTCGCTCAAGGGCACCTCAACAGTATTTCCTTTCACTTATCCCACCCACCTTTTCCCAGCTGGTCAGGAATTCAAACCTGTGACTTTCTGGTCGGAGGCCTGCTGTACATAGGCCAGCACCTCTATATGTACACAGAAATGGCTCATTTCAATGGCATGTGCCAGTGTTAAAGCTCAAATCTGCATGTGATTTCCCCAATTTTCATCCTTTGTCTCCCCCTCTGTCAGTGAGAAGTCTTTGAAACGAAGTTCAGACTGCAGAAGAACAAGCAGCTGGTGTCGCCCACCAAGAAAGTTCAAGTTCAAGTTTATTTAGAGCCCCAAATCACTGTTTACAGAGTCTTTAGGCCAGGTCATCTGCTTTCAACTACTTTAACTTTTGTGATGAAATTAGGCGATAACATCATGTGTGCCACTAGCCCATCAGTCAGCTTGGCCAAAAATTATTGATGCAACGATAGCATTGCTGTTCAAAGCTGATACCGACGCTGCATTCAAAACTTTAAGTATCAGTGATACTGAGTACTGATCTGATCCATCGCTTTAACTCAACAGTGTAGCTTGGACCATTAGCTTGGAGTCAATAGACAAAATATTTGATCTAAAATCCTTCTCCCACCATTTGAGAAATACACCTTTCTGTGAGCCAAAAATGCAAAAGATCAATGTAGCTTAATTTTATTTCTTACATAGTGGTCTATGGAATGGAGAGAGTCTTTTACCATGGTGATGATTAATAAAATGAACCAGATGAAAAACTATTTATTACCGGATTCCAGCTTTAACCGCTGTCTTCATTTGGACCGATTTTTTCCAGCCGGTCCAGGACTTCAACCTGGCGGGATTCCACTCGCCTTCCCTGACACAGAGAGAAGAAGAAGTTGCTAAACTGCGGTAAAAGTGTGCTAACAGTGTCCGAAACAAATAGTGAAGTAGGTCAAATGGGAGCCGCAGGTTACCTCTACATTTACCTTCTGCTTGGCACCCGGAGAATCTGCAATTAATCTCCTTGACAGCTCCAAAGTGCCGGAGATGGATCACAGAGACATCAGCAGGCCTCGCTTTATCCCCAGTGATCAGGAATTGGACACCTGCATTTAAAAAACCCCAAAGAGCCAAAAGTACATGAAAGTGAGTGTGTTTTTGGGTGTTTTTGATAAGAAAGTTTTTATAGTGATGTCATTAGTCATATATAGGTGGGGAATAACGTCAGCAAGGTCCTCTGAGTGATTTATGTACATCATGCCGAGGTCTTGAATCACTGTTGGGGCTTGATCAATTCACTGTACATTAACCCATTTATTACAAGGCTACTTATAAAATACATCAATCATCTGGCACAAAATATTGATTTAAAATTTTATGACAAGTGATTTACAGCAAGAGCGTCTGAGGAGTAACATCATTTTGTCACAAGGGGGCACTAGTTAGTCTGATTAGCAATAAAAAAAATACATTAAATTAAAAAGCTTGAGCTCTGTGGAGTGATACAGTTTAAAGAGATGGTTCAGAATTTTTGACATGAGGTTTTATGAGTTTCTGAGCAGTAACGCACTGGAGGCTGCCTACAAGCTGAGGTTATGTCCATGCAACTACTGTATATAACCATTTGTCAGTAACTCATGTCACCTAAAGTCAAAAATTCCCTTTAAATATAACAGCAGCTATTCAGAAATCACAGTGAGTTTGTGATCAAAACTGAGTGACAAACATCAAAGCCTTGAAGTAAATTGGCTAAATTGAATATTTAATTTAAATTCTGTGTGGCCAATGAACATATTCTCACCCTCTGAGCTCAGGATGTATCTCTATATATATCAAGCTAACCCATTTTTGGTGACATTACTCACAACAGGACAGGAGGGCTTTCAGTATGACCCAGTTCAAATAAGTTCACTGACTTAAAAATAAAAAAACAGAGGCACTGAACTGCATCAGAAGTCGTTCTCACATCTTTATACTGAGATAATGGTGATGGTCCCTTAAAGCAGTGGCCCTACAAGTGGTACCTCTTGAGTTGAGTGGATTAATTTCAGTACACTTTCATTTACAGGAAATTAGCTGGAAAATGACAGAATGTATAAGAACGTCTTCTCTGATCACTCTCTGCACACCAGCGGGCCTACAGGGAGATATGCATTTCTGCTCCAGATAATTTCTAACACTAAAAATCCTGTCAGGATGGGGTCCTTGGCCTAAAACTAATCTGATCTGGGCTTGCTGGTATTAAATTGACTGGAAAGATTTGTGAGCAGAGCTTCTGAATGGCCGGCTGTAGAGCGATGTGGTCGTTCTCTTTCTTATGCCAGATGCTTTTCAACCTCACTTTATAAATAGTCACTTTATACCAGGGGGCCTTGAGGAGCCCTCTTAAGTATTTCAGCTTTTGGGGGACACACACTGCTGAACACTTGGCCTGAGGTCACACACACACATACACACACACACACATTACACACACACACACACACACACACATAAACACACACACACATACACGCCAGGGAGACAGACTGACAGCTATA
>OMKZ01054679.1:7011-20447 GCA_900302535.1 Neoniphon sammara | reverse complement strand
TTAATCATAACCAATGCATCCCTAACCCAAACCTTTACCCTAACCTTAACCAATAAGTCCCAATTTGCCTTTGTTGTTGTGAGGACTGGTCAAAATGTCCTCACTTCCCAAAAATGTCCCCACTCTGTGGTTAAAAACAGCAATTTGGTCCTCACAAGGATAGAAGTACAAGAACACACACACACACACACACACACACACACACACACACAGTGTTTTTCAGTGCAATGCTCAGCGATTTCTAAGAGGGAAATATAATAGAAAACATCTAATAGTCTCTATCATTGCTGAGGCTCCACCTGCACACTAAGCAGACCGATTGTCAAAGGAGTAATTACTATGCAGAAGTGGCCCTTCTTTACTTTAGGGTATATACAGTATGAAAGCTTCAAAATCCAAGCCTGTTTCCTTTTAATTTTTCCCCAGTGAAATGCATATTTGCAGAAATACAGAGATAATTAGCAGAGCAATTTACCCATCTTGCAAAATTGAGAAAAACTAAGCCTATGGCTCTGCCATATTTAATCCAAATTTTGCATTACTGGTAAATGTGAGGAACACTGCAGAGCAGTGGTTTTGAGTCCCGGTCGTGAGGACGCAGAGCGCTGCGGCTTTCTATCCCACCAGCCAGTTAAAAGCAGTTAATTGCGTTCACCTGGCCTTCCAGGTGTGAAGCACCTCCTGATTAAAAGGCTTCAGTGAGAACCAGCAGGACACCAACACTGTAGAACATATTTCACTGCCTTCTCTTCCAAAGATGTTTGCCATACATTATATAAGACCCAATATGTTACACAACACTGTGGCAGGTTGCACTGCCTGCATAAAAACGACCACAGTTACAATTTGACAAGAAGCGAATAAATACCTCTTGAGTCCTGATGGCATTACAGGACAGCAGAAGTGGTCTATTAGTCTATCAGGCAGCTCTGCAATATCATGTCACATATTGCACTTTGTAACTTGACTTTAAATTATGCACCATTGTTCTTTTGCAAGTTTAAACAGCTGTTAAGGCTGTTTGAGACACTCAGAGAAAATCCAATAACGAAGCCATTGTAGAGGCAAGCGAAGTTCAGACTCAGTGTCCTCTAGCTCTGTTAAATAGCACTGAAAGGGTCTGTGCTTCAATAAAGAACTTTTAATGTCACCTCTGCAGGTCTGAGAGAGGCATTTCTTTCCAAATTCAGCTTCATCATCTACATCACCTTGTGTAAAGCCTCATATTACTCTCCCTCTCCTGTCTATATGTCTGCTGACACTGAGTGAATTTACAGAGGACACTCACAGTAGGACTAACTCATGAAATTATATCCGATATAACAGATAAATAATTCAGATGACATGAAAATATAGCAGGATGTCCCGCTGTTTCCTGCTGGGGATAAAGTCCTAAATCTGCTGAATTTTCATGTTTGAGCTAAGAAGAAATGTATTTATTAATTTATTTGTGCAGTTTTCTGAGATTAGGTGCATTTCGCATCAACAACTACAAATCCACCAGAGTCTAGAGTAAACACTGCTTAAAACAGATTACTCACAACTCATCCAGTCAAAGTCAGACTCAAAGTCAGACTAGTAATATTTAGGGTTTCCCTACTCAGCTTACAACTCTGTAATAAGTAAACTGCACCCCATTAAAACCTGTAATTTTGGTATTTTATTTTTACGAAGAACTTATTTCTTTTTCTTTATTTTTTGTAATGCATGTACTTGTAATGCATTACGAGTACATGTGTTTAGAGAAGTGAACCTGTGGATTGGAGGTTGCTGGTTTAAGTCCTCATCAGAAGAGTAATCAGGATTTGGGATGGTGGAAGAGGAAGTTGCCCTTGAATAATGCACTTAACAGCAGCTCCCAGGTGTGAATGTGTACATGTGGAAAAGCAGGGCAGCGTTCGGAGCTCTCTCTGTATACATAAAGGTTAAACCAAATAAGTATAGAAATGGGACAAGGTGACGGGGACGAAGCCATTGCTCCTCTCCTAAAGATAGAGATTCACTCCTGATGTGTCTCACTTGCCCTCTATCTCTATCTGCTCTTATATAGATGACCCACTGAGGATCACACCACATGCAGAGGCTTCCTGCACGAGCCTGGAAAGTTTGAAAGAGGTATTTCCAGGTCTGGAAAAATGTGTGGAACTGGACAGAAAGTCTAAAGAAAGTACAAAGCAATTAATATTTCAGAACTGATTCAAAGGATGATTAATGCGCCTAATTGGTTGTGTAATAAGCTTAATTGCTTTGGCATCACTGTTTTCAAGATTCATGTCAACAGAACTGAAACTGAAATTTAAAAAATGAAAAATACTCATGTTCTGGTATTTGTTGTGAAGAATAACGTTCAGCGACACAGTGACTGGGCTTGGCTGTTAGTCATTATCAAGCTACTATCAGGGTTCATCATTTTCAGCACTGACCAAAAGTCAAGAAATTGAGGTCTGGGAAAAGCCTGTAATTATTAAGATGAAAAATGAGCTGGAGCGCTAGTTAATGCAAATATATCATTCCATGTAATTGAGCAAGCCGCCCTTCAACTCAAGAGGAACTGAATAAATTAAGGACACTCAAGTGTAACTCAGGCATGATGTGAAATTTGACAATAAATGTGACAATGAATCATAATTCGGCCAAAAGGTGTTACTACCAAATTGTTATATGACCCCTGACAGCAAAAAGTTAAATCATTCATCTTCATCTTCTGTATCACTTATCATTTTTTTACTTTTCTACTTTTCCCTATTCCTTTGGGCTTTCATTAGTTTAGAATCATCTACAGACTCAGAATAATACTTTTCATGAAGTGATTATGCACAAGATCCGTGCGCA
Source organism: Neoniphon sammara (assembly GCA_900302535.1). NCBI lineage: Eukaryota > Metazoa > Chordata > Actinopteri > Holocentriformes > Holocentridae > Neoniphon > Neoniphon sammara. The sequence goes on along the minus strand of OMKZ01054679.1, from coordinate 17,615 downwards.
GTTATTATTTGAGCTGTGGCGCTTCTGCACTGCACTTCCCAGAGATCACCTGTCAATCAAACGGTGTGGGCAATGACATCTTTTACCATTTTACTTTACATTTAGATTCACATTTCTTACTGTTCAGTTTCAAGTCTGTGCTGTGGAAAGCCATTATGAAACATCACAACTGGGCCAATTTGATGTTGTATCTAGAATCCCATTTACCCGGCCTGATCATACGACCTGGCGGGGTGTTCATGTGCACTTCCTGCTGGGAAACTGGAATATACAACAACACATGAACGGGGAATTTGTCTGTTCAGCCATGGTAGGATATTTTCCCCAGCAAAGAGCTGTGAGATACAAAGCATGTTATCAAATGGCTACATGTTGAAACACCAGTTATGTAAAACAGAAATCCAACATTTGTATGTATAGAAATGTTATTACTTTGACACAGTACCACATAATGCGGCACCCGGGCCTTGCAGAGTCATCAGTTAAGATGCTGGGTGACCTTTGAGTCAGTGGCTCCTGCACATAACCAGGACGTTCACATGTAATCGGGTCTAATGTTTACATGTGTGCATGAAGGATGGAGCTGCACTAACAAGGTGATTGTGGCTGTTTGATGCCTGTTTTACTGCTGCAGGACTGTTGTAAATGTGACAAACCTAGCCTTAATAATAGTATTGTGTTTCTATGAGTCTGGCTGCTGAGGCGGATGCTGCCCCAACATTGTGCAGAGGTCCAGCAGAGTATGAAAAAAAAAAAATGTGTATCTGCCACTATTCCCTACAGAGCATCTTATTGAGTGACTGGGGCTTGCCATACCAGGAACTGATAAAATTGTGCATTGGGATTACTGTAGCGTTCCGGCGCTTCTGTCCTGTAACCTTTCCACTCATCTCTCGCTCTGCTGGTTCTCCTCACAGCGGGGTCGGCGGGCCTTGACACTGGGTGGGCAGCTGGGGCACCAAAATATCTAGTCAAGGAAAGGTGATGATACTCTGCTGAAAATCCTCTTAAGTGAAAGTAAATTTATTGGTGTAAAAGATCTTCTCAGGTAAAAAGAAAGCAAAGAATACTTAAAAAAACAAACATTGTCAGGTGTGATCTTTCCTGAAGAAGAGGACAGAGCTCCAGCTATTTCAAATAAAGTGGCTAAATAAATTAAGCATGCATCAAGATTAGTGACTAAGAAAAACATCCCTATGTCAGAATCATCCCTATTTTCCAACACTACATTTATGTTTATATTAGGGCTTGATGATGTGGACAAACTCATGTATCCCAACATCTTTGACCAAATACCTCGATATTGATATTATGGGAGGACTACTGGTGCTTTCATAAGACATTTACACACAAGAGATTTGTAATAAACAATCTCAGACATTCATCCATTTACTGGAAAGCAGTCTTTAAAACCAGGAAAAGACGACACTTACTCCATATCACAATATCCAAAATCCAAGACAATATCCAGTCTCACATCACGATATCCATATATCAATTTAACGCCCAGCTCTCGTCTCTTTTGCTGCTAGCTACCCCACAACCTAATGAACCAACTAAACAGCATCCAGGCAAATACAAAGCAATAATACTGTCGTTGAATAGCTGCTAACTACGATTTTTACTTAAGGTGGCCCTGGCGGAGTTAAACCCCTAACCTTGACAGTGTTACTCTCATGATTTAGCCCTTCACCAACACAAAGACTCAAATCTCTAGCCCCGGTGGTGTAAGTGCTCTACACATTGATATGCGCCGGCTCCAAACAGTCCTGCAACCCATTTTGGATCCTGACTGAAAGTTTTCCATAGACACTGACCCTGGAATAGCCTCTGATGTTGAGCCGGTGAAATGTCCCAGGGTGGCTCAGACGCTCCCCACTGCTAAGACCGATCTGTCAGAAATAGGATTGCTAATGGTAATGAGAGATCATCTCTCAACTGGCCCCTAATTAACGATATTGCATTCCTGTGCTGAATGAGATATTCTCTATTAGGCCTTCAGCGGTGAGAGAATCGTCTGAACAGCAGGGCTTCAGATTAGTAGATGAGTTAAGAGTTTGAAGGCAATGCGACTTTCGGACGGCGTCGTGCAGTTTCAGTACCGCAGGCAGCAGTCAGGCTACACAAAGTCCCTGGAAACTCACTTCCTTTAATCAAAACTTTAATCACCGTATGAAACAATTTTGCAGTTTAAAAAAAATTTACAGGGTTGTGATGATATCAGTGCAGAAGCATACTGACAACGCAGTGTTTCACAGTATAAACTGACACACACTGCATAAGATAAACTGGGCATAAAACACATGCAAATGAACATTTTTAGACCAACAATGAATAATAGCCTAGATTTATCTATAACTATAAAGGGTTTTATTTACAATATGTTTGTTTATTTGCACATTTAAAAATTGTAGGATGTGATAAATCTAAGAAACAGAAATTGCATGTTTCATTGGCTTATCTGAAACCAAAACTTAAGACAAATACAAAGCAATAAAAATCAAAAAGAGCGAATAAATAAATGGATGAATGAATAAAGACAGAAGAATGTTTTGAAATCATTGTTCAGAAGGTCACACTTGTAACAGTAGAAATTTAGAAAAGAAAAAATCTTTCTAGCCTTGAGATTTAATCCTTTGCATTTATTTGTTTCCCTGCACTAACCCAATCAAACAGCACTAATGTGACCCAGACAAAGATCATTTCTACTCTGCTATGTATTATTACTTCTCAGTTTATAATTTGATCTTTTCGCAATTATTGATAATGGGCTGGTGATTACAGGGCAGCACAGGAAAATTAGACCTCCCACTGTGGTGTATCCACAATCCCTCAATCCGCCTCATCTACTTAAGTTAGTGATTTCCCAGAATGCCTTTAGAAACCCCCAGAGAACAGTGTGAACTGGTTGCTTCCCTGTGAGCTGTATGTGACAGGAGTAAATAGCTTTAGTAAGAACTTATTTCCACCACTTTTTCCCCATTATTTTCATTATTTAAGAATACATTTTTTTTTATGTGACCTTGAGTGTATTCATATGGGAAATAAGTTATTGGAATCTGAATGAGTTTGTACTCGCGAGGTAGGGATTAGGATATGAAACCAAATCAAATATATCTAATGATGTGGAAACCTATGCTAAGAAACACAGTTAGTTAATATCTGGGACATGTGTCTAGCTAGCAAAGACCAGCCTGCCCAAAAATAATTTTTCCAGTTTATTTTCACTGGCAGAGCCCACCACTCCCCTGGCGTTTTAAAGGTAAAGTCACGTACTCTGACTTTTTAAAATCGACTTGTCACACACAATTTGTAGTCCCAGACCAGTGATCTCTTCATGTGAGATCCCACAATCCTCATGTGGAGAGAGGAAAAGGATATGCATTTGCGCTGTTTTTGAAAGTTACTACCACAAGATGGCACCAAAGCAAACACATCTCATGATGTGGAAAGTTTTGCTAATGAACTAAATATTAAAGACATCCATCCAGTTAGACCAGTCCAGGAGTCTTTCACACATCAGTAAACAAAAGCAGTTAAAAATACTAAAAACTGAAAAGGTTGAGGGATTATTGACTGAAGGAACTACAGACTGGAAAAAGACTTTAAAATGTAAAGCATGCTGCTATTTCTCATCTGTGTTCATGTTTTCCCCTGGTTGTTGCCGTAGTTACAGCTTCTAGCTGTTGATAGCACGACAACTCAATATGCAGAGGTTAATAAATACCGTACGGTGACCAGAAAGTGTGCATATCAGGGCTGTGCTGCACCATGGAGCAAACCCCATTAGAAACAGGTGAGGTGACAACATCTGTACAACACAGTCATTCACTGTGTCCAGAATTTTTGTCATTTTTTTGACATTTTTTGACTATTGAGTTATAATACTATTGAGTGTTGTAAACTGTTCAACTTTCAGTATTCACAAATATTAGGTGGCAATAGCACTAACTGTTGTTGCTAGTCAAACCAGTAGAATTGCCCTTTCCATGTGATGCAATGCATTCTGGTCTATTTTCTGCTCCTATGGTGGAGAAATTGGCCTCTGTGCTTCTTCTATGATAGATTTTTCCATGTATGACTGTTGAAAGTAACTGTTGACTGTGAGGAGTTAGTATTATGAGTTGACATTTGCTGTTTTAAGTATTTGAACATTTTTCGCCTATCAAACTCCATTTTGGCTCAGGTAGAAATGCCTGGATGTCAAGTCGCATCTTTGACCAGTTATCCAGGAAGAAGAAAAATGCACCGCCAAACAACAAAGCATTCCAAGTGAAACATGGTAAGAATTAATTTCCCTTTAATCCTCCAAATCAAGGTGAAAAATCTGCTGTTGCTCTTTCCCTTTCAAAAAATATTTGGCCCACATTTTTTTTCTTGTCCCTCCCTTATGAAGCCAGTAAAACCATTTTTAAACATCTTGCCTCAAAGAAAAGGGGTGGGGATAACACGCCGTATGTTGCCCTGACAATAATAAGGCAGCAGCTGCTTGTAAAATCTCTGAGGATTCAACTTGATAATGAAAGATATGAGGCTCAGCTGAGCACCCGATGACCTGCGGACCTGAATTCACTGATTCGCAGCACTTCCATTAAGCCTGCCATGCTAGTCACAGTGTATACCGTTTGTATTGAGACTAATTTTCAGTTGGGCTTTAGACAAAGTCGATGCACATTTCAGCTTTTCTCTTTCTTTTTTTCTTCTGATGACTGACAGTGACCATACAGATTTTACTTTAAGAACTTAAAACCGAGGTAGAATCACAAAACGGCACAGAAAGGGTACATTTTTAAAATAAATATGAGAATTAAAGGCCCAATTAGCGATCTCAACATTAATACAACAGGGTCAGCCAAAAACATAAATAAATACACTAATACGTAAATAAAGATATAAATACATAAGCAAATAATTAGATCACACTTGCCTAATTTACACTGGGCATATTGCCCAATAATGGAGGCTACAATGACCTAGTATAACTTTTACTTACATAAAATATAATTGCCTGTCATCTTAATTGCTACCTCCTCCGTTCAGTATACAAACTCCTGATGAATTGTGGGATACACTTGGCCCTAAATACCTCTCCGAAGCCTGCATTTGGGGATTTCCAGATGTGGGTCTGTCTTCCATGCTTGCTCTGTGGCAGGTGAACACACACTCAAGACCTCAAGTGTAGATACTGGGACAAAGCACTAAGCCCTAAAGCTAACTGTACTGATAACCAACTAACCAGTTGTTTTGTTAACGAGTTTGCACAAAGCTTCTTTTCAGGCTTAGAGGAGGGGATACTGCATCGGCATTAGGTCTGTCAGCCATTCATAAAAAGGGTAATTGTGCAGATTTTGAAACATGAGAACATGCATGTAATCACACAAAAAATACATATCGGATGGTCACGTAGCCTAAAGTTCAAATCCTCATATATTTTTTTTAGTACTGTCTTGTTTTTGGTGTGGAAATATGGTTGCTGACGAACATTTTTCATCACTTCTTCCCCTTTCATGTTGGAGGCCTTGAGTGAAGCACTTCAAAGCAGCTCCCGGCTCTGAATGTGTGTATCTGTGTGAACGTGAAGCAGAGCAGTGCTCAGAAAGAGTGTGTACGCTCAGCAAAACCTTTCTCTGGATACACGAAGGCTAGACAGAAGTAGTGTAGAACAAGGGCAAGGTGACAGGGACAAAGGCATTACATGAAGACAGAGAAGGGCTCTTCTATATCTTGACTGGCTGCATAGATTCAAATATGCCTACGCCCGACTTCTTTTCACTGCCCTGTTAATCCAGTATGGATGAATAGCCTGTCCTTAATTTCTCCTGATCACACTTCACTTTTATAGCTTCTACATTTTCACTCTGCCTTTTACTTCATTCTACTCTCATACTTCTCTGTCACAATTTCATTCTAGGGAAGTTAGTGTGAGTGTCACCTAAATGCCTGAAAAAATAAACTATTCTCACATCAGGCAGGTACCTGTCAAGCCACAGGGACCCAGAAATAACTAACACACTTTATGGAGACATATTTATCATTATAAAATACAATTGGAGTTAAAGTACAATTGGATTAGCTGTTAAAGTAATAATTTGCAGCATTGTTATGTAAATAAATGTTCGTTTTGATTGATTATAATAGGGATTCAACATATATACAGTTCATGAACCTTTTCCATTTGCTGGAAGTGATGCGTTTTATGTTCCTGGTTTGTTTGGAATAAACAGGAGAAGAAAAACTGGGTAGTTACCATGAGCAGCGATAGCATCCCTGCCTGAACAAAGAACTGAGTGCCATCTACAGAAACCTCAGCTAGATGAACAGAAAAATCCAAGGAGAAAGGCGTCATAGTCACACCCACACTGTTTGATTGACAGGTGATCTCGTGGAAGTGTGGAGACTAAATAAAACAACACAGATCTGTCTTTAAGTTATCGTTCCAGGATAACCAGATGTAGGTCAAACCTCACTTCACACTGACAAACCTACAGCCCTATAGTGCCACTGACTATCAAACAGAATGGATGATTCCCACCTCATTAAATGTTTCAGGCTCATCTCAGCCATATCTCCACGAAAAAGCATGAAGCTGCATTAAACAGGGGACTCAAAAGCCCCGGTCCTCCAAGTTTATATGGCTGTAAATGCTTCCTGACCTTGAAATTAAAATATGTATTCTGTGTTATACATTGACTTGCATTCAGTGCTTTAACTTTTCAATCAAAGACCCAATTTCCCTTGCACTGATAAAGTGATCGTATCTAATCTTAAATCAAACCTTCAGACAAGAACCGTATAACCCATTTAAATTTTTTTTTGAACAGCCAATGTACTTGCAGCTGTAAAGATAATTTAAATCATTAGAGGTATTTCTGTGACACATCACCCGAACATACCAAATCTCTACTGTTCATGTTGTCATTGTCTTTCCATGCAGACACAGACTGCCCACTGTCATCACTTGACATTACATGCTTTTAAAAACACCTCGAGATCCACCTTTATTCTTTGGCTTTTAATTGTGTTTAACCTGTGATTATCTTTTATCTTATTCCTAAGGTTTTAATTGTTTTTAACATCTTTTATATCTTTAATCTTGCTTTATTTCCAATATTGATTGTCCTTTCTGTCTTTGTGAAGCACTTTGCTGCAAAACTGTTTCCTTTAAAAGTACATAAATGAAATAAACTTGAAACTTGAAATTGTTTTTTCCTGCCTTAAGATAACAAGATTTGAAATCATGGTTCATTTCCAAAGTTAAAACAGACTTGAATGGTTTTCTGTCTGAAGGCTTCAATTAAATATTCAATTTAGGACACTGGCTTTGGTTCTCACAAGATCAAATCAAATGAGAAATGTCAAATTACCAAATTACAATGCTGATCAAAACAGACAATTTTCAAATGATATAATAATTATTTTGAAGTGTGACCTTTGTCAGCACCAGCAGGGGAATTTCATCCATTATTATATCCATGATGTTTCTGCTTGGAAATCAACAAGTGATGGTAAACTTTGGCTGTGACTTGTACATTTGCAGACAACTAACAATTTATTTATTTATTTATTTTTCCTTTAAGATTGAAGCTACATCATACAACTTTTCTCCTTGAAGCTGTTCATGTTCATCTCGCCCTCTTCCCCCTCATTTGGTCAAGTTCCCACCCAGGAATACTCCAACATTTTGGGCAAAATACCCTTTTTCTGACTTACCCAGACTGAGACAAGACATTCAATACCATTTTCACCTCTGTACGTCCGCTAATTCAGTTCCGATGGTTAGCATTACATGTTAGCTTAGCATAAAGCCTTGAAGTCTACAGGAGTCATTAGCTTAGCTCTGTCAAAGTGAAACAAGTCGGTAAAAAGGTATTTTGTCCAAATCGTTGGAGTATTCCTTTAACTGTCTACTTAAAATAGCAACTGACGTCCGTAAGCTTGTAGATAGAAGAAGCAGAAGATGAACGCAGCCAATCTACAATGACACAAGCAACACTGATGTTTGCTCTTTCATTGCTCGTTTTCTTCATGCTTTCTTCCACTATTAAAGATCAAGGGACTATGGATTGGGCTCTGACCTTTCATCCATCTGTCATACATCATTTCTAAACCTCTGCTGCCTGCTTTGGATGAAACTTGGTGGAATGATCAGTTTTGACCATGGGGTCCGGCATTCTGAAAATAAACCTGATTGTCCCATCACAGCGCCACCACCAGGCCAACAGGTCCTTAAGCTTCACGTTCAATATCTCAGACACTGCTGAGCCAAATCTGATGAATCTTTGTGGAATGTGTTTTTACACCGATATCCAATATCAACAAAATGAAACTGACTGGCCCACAACAGCACCACCAACAGGCCAAAACGTCCCCAAGCTTCAAGCGGCAATGTCTCATATAAAAACAGGGTGACATGCACCAATTGTGTGGGGCATCAAGGTCACTGTTGACTTGCTGTTGCTGTGACTTCTCTGCTCTGTGGCCACTTAACCTACTTCTCTGGTTTTCTCCTCCATGCAGAGAAGAGAGCCTGGAAGAAGGTCATCGATTACTGCAGAAAAATGGGGATGCTGATAAGATTCACCCCCATTATCTCATTGGCCTCTCAAGTTGGCCATTTGAATGTGATCAGGAACTTGTTAATGGTCTCAATGATTTGCACAAGCTTCTTCAATAAATTGATTGAATATTGCCTCCACAAGCTCCATATTTTGCTAGCCACTCTTTATTTGCCTTGACTCACCTGTGTTTCTCTGGAGAAACATATTCCGCAGCGGGAGAAGAATCACAAAGCCAATAATTCTCTCCATCTGGCAAAACCGGACATCCAAGGAAAGAGGGGAGCTTTGTTGATAGCCACAACCAGTTCACTGCTGGCCACACACACATGGCACGCCCACAGGACATGGCATCCTGAAGCAGGAGTAAAGTCAGGAGTAGGTTACATGTCTTAAGGGGAGTTTCCTACCCGACCACAGCTAACTGTAAAATGTGCAATGAAATCCTAATTTATTGGTTAGTCTTTCTTGTTAATTTGTCATTTTAAAGCCCAGTGTGTCACGCATTCCTCTATCACTTCACAGGTCACCCTGCCTTAAGGATAAGCTAACTATTTCATTAGTCTGGTGTTAGTGGGAGTGTTAGTGTCACATCATGATTAAAATGCTATTTAAGAGGCTTTTCCATCCTGACAAGAACAAAATTCCCGGGGAAACTGTTAATCTTTTGAATCCTGTAAATTTTTCACCATAAAAAAAAAAAGAAAGGAAAGGAAAAAAAAAAACATCAGTACTTTCTGTACAAAAACATTGGTATCCCTCTCGGCAAGTGTCAATTCAACTGAACCTTGGTGCAAGATTTTATATTCTACCAAAAATCAAATTGTCCCCGTTGGATGAGAACTTCACCCAAATGTCAACCTTTCAAAGATAAAAAAAAACAAACGTGACGGTGCATCTGAGTTTAGCCCGTGGGTGTAGGAAAAGTTTTCAGAAGCCCAAGAGGTTGCAGTCCTTCAAATGAACCAAATCAACCAAAACTGAAGATAGAAGATTTTAATGCAACAGAAGCAAAATAAGAGTACTGTTAAGGAAGTGATGTAAGGACAAGAGGCAGCATTTAGAGCAGTCATGAAGCACTGCAGGCTATGCTGGTTACCAAACCCTCCTGGGCATGAATATTGTGTTACAGAAGACAATAATTCAAGAGTACATCCATTACCTCATTACACAAATAATCACTAATGGTCTATGTCCATTCATCAAACTAATCGACTGAAAACAGTCCTGATTTGGTCATAATGGAAATCAAAGCCATTAGCAGGTCTGTCAGGTCCCTTGTTGCTTTTATTGCATGCACTGATAATATTGCTGAAGCAGAGATTCCCCTATGCAGCTATTCCTCATTTGGGCCAGGATTTGTATAAATTCACACATAACAAGCCACATGACTAAGTGACAGACGAGACAGTGTTAGTTAAGTTCAATGCATGATGCGATTTGCAGTCGCGAGTGTGTAAAAAGGCTTTAAGCTTTCTGCAAAATTCATCTTCCCCTGCTTGCTGCTGTTTCAGATTCATGTAGCCGGTGCTGCAGGCTTTCTCCAAGACTGGTAATAAGACCTGGGGGCCAATTTACTGCCAAACTGATCTATTTAAATTTAAATATAAATTGGAGTGAATAAATTGCAAATTATCTGCTAATGCAGGAGCATTCAATCTCAATTATTTCTTCATTGGTTTGATCTGACAATTTTCTATTACTACAAGTTTTCAATTATTTAATATTTATATCAATAAACATGGATCCAAAAATACTGAATTTTCACCTGTTGTATTAAGTATAATAAACTGTTAAATAGTGTTTTATTCTGATCGGCATGTGTTGGATGAGCCCGCTCTCTCTGCAGTCCTTGTCTAGATTTCTTCCCTTTTTTCCCTTTACCTTTTAGTTTCGGGGGAAGTTTTTTCTTGCCCACTATGAGGGTTACGCCAGTGGGTGTTGTTTCTGTTTTGTCTGTTATAAACTTGTCAGTGACCATGTGATGTAGTCTGATAAGACAGGTACACTTTCACATAGAAATCTTGTCTAACACTGAAATAAAAAACA
>OMKZ01054678.1:29123-63415 GCA_900302535.1 Neoniphon sammara | reverse complement strand
CCCGCAATACGGATTCACAAACAAACAACGGAGATGTCAAATGTGAACTGCAATCATCCAATCTCTCTAGGAATCTCTATCTCTATCTATCTGGGAATATCTCTCTCTCTCTGCTGGGAGAAATTCTCAAACTGTCACGCTTTGGCTTCTGAGCAGGTGCGTCTTGATCTCACTGGCCACCATCAACAGGAGAGCAAGAGGTCAAGGACGGGACAACATTCAAATGTTGATGCGCATCACCCCACAATCGTTAGAGACACTATTTCACCAGGAATTACGTAGTGATCCTTTAAAAACTTGCTTGCTGGACTTTACTCTGAACAAAAATTCTGCCTACTGACATTTCAAAATACTCCTACTTTCTTCTACTGACACTATCAACTGCTCAACGATGGAAGATGGTGCTGCAACACGTTTTTCCTCACGTGTCTCTCACAGGCCTTAATTACTCAGTGTCGTCAAATATTCTCGCTCTTCTCAGCACAGTTCCCACCAGCTGCACTGACACGTCACTTCATCAATTAATTATCTTATCCAGAGAGCACCGATGTGTTTCTCCTCTCGTCTCAGCAGATGAGTCAGTCATTTGCTTCTATTCATATCTGTATCCTGCTTTAGGGAATTACAGGCTGTAGAAACCTAGAACTGTTTACTTTTGTAATTTATGACTCTGAGGGAGTCAGCATTAGTCAGAATCACAGTATCCTCCAGGAGGAACCACTGCAGGCTGTATTTCACTTCAGAGACCCACACAAAGTGCTGGTTGATCAAAATGTACCACTAATAACACCACAATCATCCATGCTAACACTTCAGCACATACTGTGTTGAGAGGTAATAAGTGATTAGCATCATCTTAAATGTGAGAAAAGGAAAACTCATAGTAGCTTAAAAATGAAATAACATTAATCTAGCATGGCCAAGTCTGGCAAATTTATGAAGGAGCTTGGTGAAATTTAGACAAAATATGATAAAAGAATAACCTATGGGTTTGAACTACCAGCATCAATTTTCTCAATTTCCATAAGTGAGAATAGTGGATGAGAGTGTGTATGGCTAAAAATGCAGAAGAAGATGAGCATTGTTCAGCAGTTCAAAAAATAAACCTTGATACCCTAGCTTTATTGACTTCATGGTATTTCATTTCAGTTATTAATCTACAGATCTTGTAATGAAAAATGAAAACCAGAAACAATTTTTTATTACTAAAGGTCAGTCCTTTTACTTTTTGCAGCCCATTTCAACATAGTGTATGCTGAAGCAGCATGGGGGACCAGAGTGAAGGATCTACCAAGGATATGTGGATGATTTTGGTGCCTATGTTACCATCATTTAACAGATAGACTGACCTGAGCAGGAGGGTACTGGAGCATACGGATCACCTTAGATGTATTTCATCAGGTGCAAATAGGCTCAAAGTCTCTAAGAACTCTGAGGAAGATGGAGATTACGTTCAATCGTTCATCTTTGCACATTTGCACCTAATAAAATATATCTAAGACGATCTGTTTGCTCCAGTACCCTCTTTCTGTTAATGCTACAGTCCTGCTCTGAGAAGCATCATCAGAGACTCTCATCTCTATAAACAGGTTAAAGCACATGGACTCCCTGTGATATTGGTCCATCTAAACAAAACTGTATTCTTTTAACATTAAACCCCATGTAACTTACTGCCATGTATGGTCTGCATCCTGCATCTCTGGTTTTGGCGATAGAGTCCACCAGCTGACCGCTGATGCCAAAATCACACAGCTTTATGTTGCCATTCCTGTCCAGGAGGATGTTTGAGGGCTTAATATCTGAGGGAAAAGACAGAACAAAGCACAACACAGTGAAAAACATCTCAAGGCATTAACAGTTAAATGCTAGAGTTTATGTTGAAGATTAGGAAATTAAAACCATCTGCTATTGTCTTACCTCTGTGTATTATTTTCAAGTTTTCTTTTAAGTGGTTAAGTGCTTTCACAGTCTGCAAAACACATACAAGACAGTTTTAGCATAAGAAGATAATGAATAGGCTACTTTGTTTTATTTTATGTTTTTCTGTTGTATTAAAACTTACAGCTAATGTAATTTTGCCTAATATTTCTTCTGGAATCACGTCATCTAATGAGCAATATACAAATTTGTAGAATTTGTCGAACGAGGTAGACATAAGTTCCATACATATCCAACAGTCGCCCTGAAACCAAGCAGAGGAAACAAATGCATTCATGGGAGAAGTAATGCTGATTTCAAAGCAGTAAAAGCTTGCTTAATGCTGACATACTGAAATACAATAACTTAATGATTACTAGGCGAGGGCGATATTCAAAATTTAGTGTCACAGTACTGCCTTATTGCCATATTGCTATTTCGATAAGATATTCACCAAACCCACATCAAAAACCCATTTATTTTATTTTTATTATATTGTAATCATAACCCTAACCTTAACCTCCTTTCCCGACAAATATAACCAAGTAGTGTTTTAATGCAGAAAAAGCGTCCTTTTTATAAGTTTAAGAAAATGTGGACGCAAATATTGAGATATTTAATATTATCGGATATCAGCCCAAGCCTAGTGACTAGTCCACACATAAAAATGCAGCTACATATGAGTTATAAACAAGATGTAAAACTTTTTCACCTCTCTGAAAAGAGCACCATAAAACTGTACAATGTAGGGACAGTCACTACTTCTCATGACCACGTCTAAGTCCATAAGCAGCTGCTTTTGTTCCTTTTCATCGACCGTTGATCTAATTCTCTGTGAAATAAACATATCAACATACATCATGATCAGAGGCGTGATCAAACAATCAAGATCCAAAGTTATAAATGTAGAGACACCGCTGTAGTACATCTGTTACCTCTAAAGAAGATCAGATACAGCTAATAAGTCTATTCATCATCACGATTTATTTCAGGGAACTTGTTAGATTCACTACTACAACAGAACGAGCATAAATGAGATAGCAATGCCATGCACTATTTGAGACAGACGGATAAATGAGGACATCCAGTCACCTTGACTGCCATGATCTGGTTACTTGGCTTGTGCACCATCTTGTTGACAGAGCCATAAGCTCCTCGCCCAATCTCGCCCAAGTCTTTGAGATCCTCAGCTGTGAAGTCGCAGTGCTGCTCCGGGGATATTTTCAACTTTCCCGATGACTCGATACTGTGTGTCCTCAACCTCTCTCTGACAAAAGCCGTTAAGTGTATATAAGAGAGAGAGACAACTGCACACAACGTGACTTTGTCTCATTAAACCTAGATTTTTTTGGGACCTAAACCCTCATGGGTTTACTTACATGTGTGGGTTCTGGAAGGGTGTCCCCGCTGTGTTCAGTGAGAATCTAGTCGTGGATTTGATCGGAGGATTGGCGAAGTTTAACTTGAGGGCTTTACGTTTACCTGATCGGGACAAGGAAGTATGAATGCTATTAGGTCTAGAAATGAGGCAACATATGTAAGGATTGAGCAAGAAAAGAGCAAACACACCACACTTGGAAGAACAGGGAGATGACTGAGTGCAAACACAACACAAACTGTAGAATGAGAATAAAAGTAATGAGGGGATAAGTAGATTCATCCAACATTACTCAAATTCATGGACATCATGCTTTCCATAGAATAAGAACACAGGTAATGGTATCCTCTGCATCACCCTAGGTATGCTTTACAGAACACATTACAAATTTGCCATTTTCACCCATAAGCAAATTACAAGGTGCTGGGTAAGCCTTAACACTTAATAACTAACAAAAAGGAGGAAAAAAGTGCTTCGCATGCATATATTTCCAGCTCAGTGTTTCATGAAACAATAGGTGCCATTCAGCTGTGGAGAGAAGCTTTATCTGAGCTGTACATATAAGTAATCATAAACCATGGCCAGTAGCATTTAGCACTGACCAGGTAAACACTTGATGAAACTTTATCCTGTTCTGTTTGGAAAATGACTTATTCCAAATTCTTTCATTCAAGTCGATGGCACTGGTCTGTCTTTTCAAGAGTGTTACTGGTGCTATTCAACTATGTTTCTCTTTAGCAGTGCACTGAGCCTATAAATACTCACCATGTTTCACAGCATTTGGTTACCATTTTCTTGCATTACTATCTACCTCTGAGTCCTGTATGCATCTCATATTTTTTTAATGCAGAAATAGAGCATGCTACCAAGACCCCGAGACGCCTACATTCACAATGCAGACCCAGAAACCCACAGGTAAACACAGAGTGGAGAAAAAAGGCACTAATGAATCTCGATGGACATGCTTCTCAAGGCCAACTGCTTTGATTTCACCTTGAATTGAAGGAAGCATCCTAGGCTCGCTCCACCCAACATACCACAAGAATGTGTGCACTCAACTTCCAATAGGCTCGGGTGGAAAAACATTGTTTGAAATGAAAACTTGGAGCATGTGTCCTTGTCTCAACAAGCAAGCGCTATGCTGAAGTGCACCCCATGCCAAAAAAACAAAACAAAGCAAAACAAACTTGGTGTAGCTTTTACACTGAACTAAATACAAACCGAATGAAAACAAGTATTGTGAAAACACTACAGGCATTTTTTGTTTGTTAGTTGCACACTGAAAACCAATGAGGTAGAGCTTCCATTACGGTATTTGATAGAAACTTAATGGGGGAAAAACTCCATCTTTCTCTTGTTCTGACAAAACTATGCTATCACAGTGAGGAAAAGGCAGAGTGTTGAAAACCAGCTGAGACATGAGGATCTGATGCCAAGGTGTCAATGGAAGCTCTAAGCTTTAGGCTTGTGCCGATGACAACAAACACACAAACACTGAACACCTGGCCTGTATTTCCTTTGGGCAAAACATAAAAACACTAAATTGCTGCTGACTCGCTAAGACAGTTAACTGGGACATTTTTGGGGACTACATAAATTCAGAAGTAGTCCACAGTTAGGTAAATGCAATACAAAAGGCACTGATTTGTTAAACCGATGTGTGGAATCAATGGTGAATCAGTGCTGGTGTCTGATTGTTTTGGCTACAAACCACGATCAGAAATGCAGCTTTATCCAACCCCAATGAGACCCAGGTATCTGAGGATAGTCACATTAACTGATAAATTATCAATGACCGGCACAAGCCTACTGGAACCCATCGAGTCTTCAATTGGATTAGTTGAGAACAACGGGACAGACTCCCCCATACCAGACTGTCAGGCGGAAACAAAGGGATGAGAACTGTTGGTGCTGTAGCAAAAGAGGTTTGGCTTACTTGGGGGAGCTCCAGACAGGTTTATCTGAAACCCTAGAGGTGAGAAGACAGCTTTTATTTTCTTCGTATTTCACCTTAAAGAGCTCAACTTGTTATGGACCGCTTTGCAGCTAAACTCGGTGAGGCTGAATGTCACCTACGAGGGGTCACTCACTCAGGTTTTCTGTTCGGCATCCTGATGAAACTTGAATTTAATTCTTGTTGAAGCGCTCATGAAATGCAAGAGTGCCCATTTCATATAACAAACTCAAAACTAACAGAAAATCCTGCAGCTTTTGGGTTGGCAAATAAATTCATGCCAGGTGCCCGATCACAGAAATTGGCCTTGCGTCACTGAGCTGTCAAACATACTACAGAATTCAATCACAGGGATAAATGCATTTTCAGGACAGTAATGCATTTGCATGCGCACATCTTTATGAAACAACTATGACCACTTGAATATGGCATGTCAGTGACCTTCAACATAGCAAATGAAGGAAGGAAAATAACCTGCAGATTTAAAAAAATAAATAAATCAAAAGGGAATCTGGATATGAGTATGATTTACGATCATACAATGATTTTGCAAGGAGAGAACATTACAGTTTAATAAACATTTTTTCTTGGGACAGCTCACCATAATTCAGCATCAAGTCAGGAGTTAGGGGTCATTAGTTAGCATTAAGGTAAGGGCGAAAAATGGTCAGGTGAAATGTGAGGGAAAACAGAAGATTACACCACAGAGCTGGAGGCCTAATATGATTTTAAATACCAGCTGTCAAGCTCTAATATAAGACTAGGCATAATATTGTTAGGCATCACTGTAATAGCATCACTTTGCTTATAAATCCCTTAGCTAAAATGGGCTACCAAAGATATAAAGTTAACATGCAACTCACTTACCAATCCAACACATATGAATGTGAAATCAACAAAATCAACACAGTCCTGAGCATACAAACTGTGCAGTAAGCTGGTGTGTGAGCTGAATAAAATCAGAGTTTCCAAAATTACTGGGTAAGTTGCACTTTGTGGATGGGATAGCCCAAGGTCTAGTCTGGAAATCAGATAGACATTGGCAAATGAGATGTTCTGTGATTCAAACTAATGGGAAAAAACTGAGGAGGTTAGGCCTTAACCTGGAGAGTTAGCATTATCCTAAATTTGTGGTTATATTAACTTTGACGAGGATAAAAATAATTATATTGCTTCCCTGTGTTTGTTGTCTTGCATGTGAAATGGATGATCCTTTATAAATCAGCAAAAGCCCTTTACCAAAGTAATTTCATATCATACTAAAGAATAAACATTTAGCATGATACATTTACAATCAAACCGCTTATCCTACTCTACTAAGTCAATAAAGTGTGTAACTACCTGTTTCACTCTGACATCTCCAGCAGGTGTTGGATTCTGAAAGTTAGAATGAGACATCGTTTGTACAAAAACAGCATTATAATAAGCATTTTTAGTGATGGTTGGGAATGAGAGACTGGCTTAGATAGTACTTGCGTTGACAAGTCCTAAAGAGGATGCAGCCTTCAGCTTCAAGTTTCAGTAAGCTCATTTCACAGAACACAAGTTGACGGTGAGGTATTGCAATAATAACTCTACATTCACTCGCTACTTAGGACACTTGTAAAGAATGAATGAAAGCTTATCATTATGTGGACTGCTTAGTTAACTGGATTGATTGTTTTAACGTTTCCCCAATAAATGTTGTTTTCTCAGTAAGAATCTTCGGCTGAACTCTCCATTAAACAATGTGGCAATTTAATGTCGATTTGCATAACGGGAAATATTTAGGCCTACTCACTTACGATAATTTATTTAGCATTAGCGTTTCGGCATACATACAGTCCAACAAATAATTCTTTTTTTTTTTTTTTTTTAAATACACCCTCACGGCGGGTACACACCTCGCATTTTTGTGAAGAAGAGAGTGGACATAACAGGCAACCCAATTCTAAAATTAACACTGAACTGAAAGGGTGCTGCTTGGTAAACTGGGTGTGTACAGAATTGGACATTGCATTATTTTATAATGGTTGGTGATACGTCTAATCACGTTCTATCTTAAATTTATGTGTTCAACTATAAATTGACAGAATTTTACGGGACTCTGGTGTGAAGTTCTCGCCACGCGAGAGAGAAACCGAGCGTATCGGCACCACGGTTTCGGCACCAAGAATTCAAATGCTTTTAGATAGGTACAATGGAGTATGCTAATTTATAATCAATTTAGGGACCCTTGGAATAAACCAACAGTTTGTAAGCACGGACCGCTCCCCCAGGAATATTCTTCCAATTCAGGGAGTAGCCTGTGCCTCCCACGGCTAGCACTGCTAATGTTAACCTTCACTGCAACAATATGTGGCTTCCCACCAAGCAAATCTTCTTCCATTCCCTACGCTTACCCTGCATGCTGCTCATTGTTGTTATGTGTTGAGATTGGGATTGGTGATGGTGATGTGCTGCGGATCCTGCGTTATTGCTGCTGTTGTGGCTGCTGGATGTTGTTGAGTTGTTAGGACTGGGAGTCGCCATTGTTGTGTGTTTGAATTCCATCAGCAGCACCGGGCTGCAATGCAGAGACACCGAGTGCAACTTCACCCTTCCCTCCCGGCCAGGAGAATAACAGCCAGGCTAACGGTAACTTCCGACTCCAACGTAAGCAAATAGCGAGAGTAGACCAGTTAAAATCGCACGTAGGCGATATTAAATAACAATTTAAAAAGTCGGGGTCTAGGTTGACGGCTAACTGGTAATAACCTTAACAAAACAAACATCCAGCTAGGCTAAGCTACCTAAACTGGCTAGCTGTAGCGGCACTAGCCAAGCAGCTTTACGACCCGCAATCAGCTGACCAAGTGACACTTGCATGTCAACACCCACAGCTTCCCAAACTGCAGCAAGCTAGCAGCAGAAGAGCCGAGACAAGTCCGGATGTGGGCGATTTTGCCTTGAGAATAAAAGAATAAAGACACATTTCAAGTTAATTTCAAGTTAGTACATATTATTCCTTCAATGTGGTCTTCATGGTCACTTCGGCGCTTTTCATTACGGTTTGCCCGTTATGGGTTTTTGAAAGTCATGTTTGTCATTTTGGCTATTTTTGTCCGTTTATCACATTAACAACATCGACATACCAAAGTCCCAATTTTACTATAACAGACCAAAATCGAAACGGCGCAACATATATTCGCCAATAATATTGTTTTATATTAAAAATTGGTACCGGATATTCAGTGTAGCGTTTTTTGTAGGTAGCTTGACAGTCGTGCTTCGACGCGTAGACTGTGGGCGGACCTTTCGGTTCGCATGATTTGGTGTAGGGAGAAGCGTGGGTGGGTGGCCCCAGCGCCCCTGAGGTCTTTGAGGGAAATGTGAAATAGTTTGATTTTACAACTATTAACGTCAGTATAAATTAATCCGATTAGAAAACATATAAGCAATAGGCTGCTATTTAATCATGTATTTATTTCCCCACATAGTGCAGAACATATATACGATTTATTACTGGGAAGGTTTCAGCCATAACTGAAACCTTCCCAGTGCAAGGGTTGTCTGGCATAATTTTTTAACCAGTGAAAACCAACCCGTGTACCAATGTCTGTATTTTGGGCGGAATTCATGACATGACATCTCTTGAGAAACCCGTGTATGGTAAAAGACTCAGTCTACATCGGGGGACGGTGTAATACATATCGAACACACCCTCATTGAATTGAGCGAGTTCTGCTGTTTCTTTACGTCAATGCGTCCAGCACACCCGGTCGCCGGGCGGGGGAGGGAGTGAGACGCCAATCCACAATCAGAATGGGGGAAGTTTGTAAAGAGAAGAACACCAAAACATGGCTTTGTGTGATTTGGCAAGTCTGCAATGTTTTTATGTCTTTGTTCTTCGCCCTTGCAACGTATGTGCAGGTGAGTGTCGTTCTCGCTTATTTGGTTTCCATATCCTTCAAGCTATAATCATTAACCAAAACTTCTACTGTGTTGTAGGTTAATGATCCCGATGCAGGGTTATGGATGGTAAGGTCACATAATATGCCACATAATATTTAGCTGTCACTTTTCCAATTTAAAATTGTATTTTTCACTCACATCAGTGCTCTGTTGCAGGTTGGTTATGGTGTTCCTGCAGCTCTCTGTTTATTTATTGGCCTAAAACCTCATGTGACAGGTACAGTGATCCACCTGGTTCTTAGAAGTTCACTAGACGGATTTATCTTTACAAAAGGTCTGATTAGTAATGACATGAACCCAATAAACTGTCTAGACCTTGCTAACCTGTAACTTGGACAAATTGCATGTTTCCTGTTTTTCCCATTGAGCCATTTTTTGCAAGCTGCTTTTGAACTTGGCTTGAGTGGGACTTTCTGTTGCTTAGAGCACCATCAAGTGGCTGTACTACACATGCACAGTTCAATAGAGCACAGCCTGATCCAAAGTTACAGATTAATTGTGTGTTATATCACTGCATGATGTGCAGTTCTGACCTGATCTGACTCTGGTCTTCCTGCATTGCAGAGTATCTGCCCTGGAGGAGGCTCGCTGATCTCCATGTGATGATTTCCAGCGCTGTTATTGGCATGTTGGGATGGACGCTTTATAAAGAACGCATCACAGATATTTTCCAGCAAGAGGAGGGGAGGTAGAGATGCTATTGACCTGTTTTCATACTGTGAGCAGCACTGAATCAAAACAAAAACCTGTATAACACTGTCATGCTCTCAAAATATTTTTATTGCAGCCCTCATCAGGGCCTTCGTTGTGTTTTTCAGAGCTGGACAGTGTTGTGGACTCACTGTTATTTCTATGGATCTGCCTTGGACCAGCACTTAGGGGCTGGATGAGCATTTAGCTGATTTTCTCATGGCTATAAAATAGATATAAACAAAAATTTCAACCTTTCTCCTGAGCCCTTATTTATTTCCCTGCAGTTTTCACGATCATTCTAAGACCAAACAAATTTCTCATTACATCTTATGTTGAGGCAATTTGGGTCAGACAACTGCACTCTTTACTAGTGTACTTGTTGCTTGTAATCTAGGAGCTGAAACTTGTCGCAGCTTACTCTGGATAAGGGTGTTAGCTTCATACCTGAAATCTAAATATGAAAATGTTTTCATATAATGAACAAATGCATTAAAAAGCAGGCATTTTATCTTTTTCTTTTTCCCCCTAGAGAATTTTCTGGTCTTATGCTGACAGCTGTTTGGCTTCTCCTGTGTCGTCACTCTGGAAGGTAAAGCTAACACCTAACCAAAAGACATATTTCTAACCTGAATTAGAAATCTACTTCATGCTTTCTTTTATATATTATTTCATATCAAGGCTGAGCAACTAATTAAAATATTATTGAAATTACAATATGGCCAAGTGCATTTTTCAGATTGCTGGAGCAATTTTTTTTGTGTGTGTTTGTTGTGGTGTTACAGAGATCTCCTGGTCTACTTTTTTTTCTCATTTTTTCATTTCAGAGAAAATGAAAATTATGATGCAAACATTATCATTCTCCCTAAAATTGTGAATCATTTTGCAATTTCATTATTCACTATTTCATTCTTAGTCTGGGTGATCTATGCTACCTTGTTGGACTGTTTACTAAGTAACATAGAGGGCTTATGTGTCTCCCCGAGCTTCAAATAATTTTTCAAATTTTTTTTTTTTACATTTTTTATTTATTTGTTTGTTTGTTTATTTGTTTGCTGTCAGGGGACCTGTTGGGATGCTCAGAGTTTCAACCGCTGTTGCCATCACAGTCTTCCCCTTTGTGGCCTGGCTTTACTACTACATCAATAAGGAGCTGAGATCCAACTGGCCTTCCCATTGTAAAAATGCTATTTAGATATCAACTCCATGCCTGTTTTGTAAATTAATAACACAAAACTGGGTTATAGCACTTTAAAAAGCACTTTGAGAAAAGGCTCAGTAAACATTCCACTTGTTATGCCTTTTGACTGATAATCATGGGCCAACAAATCTACTTCTCAGTAATCCTCCTGAAGTATTATCAAATGAAGCATAAACACGAACAGATGATTGAAGTGCTGTTATGTCTTTGAATATTTTTTCTACAGCCAAAACTGCTTTGTACCAGTATTATTCACTGTGTATGAAACTGTGTAATATAATGTGAAATATTATAATAAACTGATTGAATCATTATCATTTCACAATGGTAATTCTTTATAACAAGCAAAATAATCCCACTTCCATACAACCGCTGCGCTACGGGACACACCGCTAGAGAGGAGAAGAGAGCGCATGATGCAGAAAAGATGACAGAAGAAGACGAATGTAAACGTCATATCCGGTTGCAGAGGAAGGCACAGTGGCCTGGACGCTGGTCTCAGAACAGCTTGTTGAAAGCTTTGGACCAACAGCAGGACTTAGTAAAGGTTGTGTAAAAATCGTGAAAACTGACTCGAGATCAGCAATTTGTATGCCGCACCTCCCTGTCGCTGCTCACGTTTTGTAAACTTGTCGCTGCTTCCTTGTCAGACTCTAAACATGGCCCAGAGCCTTTTATATCAGACACTGGGTTGTCGGTTATTTATTCGTAACGTCTTACAAAAATGCACTGATGCCCAAACCGTCAGACTCACACACAGTGCTGTACGGAGAGAGATTGGAGCTGCTAACACACAC
Source organism: Neoniphon sammara (assembly GCA_900302535.1). NCBI lineage: Eukaryota > Metazoa > Chordata > Actinopteri > Holocentriformes > Holocentridae > Neoniphon > Neoniphon sammara. The sequence goes on along the minus strand of OMKZ01054678.1, from coordinate 51,545 downwards.
CTCGCACACAGCAGAGTCCGCTCTCTGGTAGGTCAAAGCTAGCACCCGGTGCTTTTCGCATCATAGTATTGTATTTTTCTCCCGTCAGTGTCCATTCAGAAATGAGACAATTTCATAATGCCTTCATTTTAGCAGAGATTGTCGAGTCGTGAAAATTGACTTTCGACTTCTGCAAATAATAAATCATCATGTGTCAATTCGGCAAAACCTACCAAGCGACATTCAACAAAAGTCTGGTCTAAAATTTGTTTACACCGCTTACTTCCATACACCATAGTGTAGCAATGGTTTAAGCTGGAATTTTATTGAAACAAGTGCTGTTTGGTGATTTGGATGCATGCCGAATCGATGAATAACTCCTATCAAATCAGAAAAGTTGTCTTGTATTTGCGGTTAGTTTGTTTTGACCGAAAAGCAAGGACAGTTTAAATTGTCAAATCTCTGAATGAAATTTGGCCAGAAAGTTGGTTTCACAGCCAAGTCAGTCGAGTCTGCGCAATGTAACGTACGGTGATGCTATGGCTGTAACCCCACATTGGTCCTGCTAATCTACTGTGACCTACTACTAGCAGCTCTTTGACTGTGTCCACCCATTAGCAGGTGAAAGTGAGTTGTTCAAGCTGCAGAGCAACGCGATGGCTGCTGCTGCAATGCTCCAGGCCGTTTTCCTCCATGCCTCCACCGCCCTCTTCTGGAGATAAGTCGAAAAAATCAGGGGTGAGTGTCAGGTGGCAACTGCCTGGTTTTACATGGCATTTTCCCCAGGAGAAATCATATGGACTCAATACTGGATTAAATATCTATGCTTAGTCTTAATCAGTTTCAAGGCTTTCATAAAATCATTGTCTGTCTTTTCACACTTATCATCAGGGATGGATTTTAAATACATTAACATTTAAGGACAAGGCGCTTCCCAAGTACAGGGTAACCACAATCCATTTGAAAGTCTTGAAATGAATCATCTGAATTTAGCACCAGAAATGTCTTAAATACATTGAATAAAGGGCTTATTTTCACCCCGTGATCATGACGGGTTTCTTAACTTCGGACTCTAAAACTCCATTGAAACTCTAACTAATGAAATTGTTTTAGGGGGGGCAGCTTTTTAAGGTAGTGATAGAGAAAATATGTGATAATTAGACTTTTAAACAAGAAATTAATATATCAGAACATAGCTGAACTTGAATCAATAAATCAAGAACATTTACACAGAAAATCAAATGTCATTGCAGGTTTTATGGACTTTTTTTTATGCCACTTTGGGCTTAGTGCAACATGTGAAGTGAAGTGGTTAAAGTTGTACTGTGGAATGGGCCGGAAGAAGACATTTCAAGATGACAAGATGTGTTTATCCACCAGCTCTGCTCTGACATAGCTAGACATAGCAGGCAGTTGATTGGACTGAATTAATTATTTTTGTGATGAAGTGTTTTGACTCTTGATGACAGACAAGCAGAAAGTTTCAGCCCAGATGAACCAAGTAGTCTTGAAACTTGGATTTCTTCTATATTTATTTATTTTTTGTTTTTAATTTTCTTTTCCATAGCCCGTGACTTGGAAATCGTTAGCAGTAACATTTGCTCTTGGTGGCGGTCTGCTCGGAGTGATGAAATACTTCAAGAAAGAAAAGGAGGAATGTAAGCATGCTACTAATGTACTGCACGTGTTAGGTTATTACAAATTAGTGAAAATGAATAAATTGCCTGCTTTACATTTGAGTCAGACACAACACTAACACTATTCTAACTCTAACTCTTTTGCTGTTTAACTTTGAATTTGTTTGTGCTTTGCAGTAATTGAAAAAGAGAGGAACAAGTCGATAGGAAGGCCAGCACTCGGCGGTCCTTTCAACCTCATAGATCACAACAACAAACCCAGCAAGAGTGAGGACTTTTTTGGCCAGTGGATCCTCATCTACTTTGGGTTTACACACTGCCCGGATATCTGTCCAGATGAAATAGAGAAAATGATTGAAGTGGTGGATGAAATAGGTAACACCAACTGTTTTCAACAAATACTGTGACACACAGTGTGACTTCAATAATGCAGTGAAATGTACAGTGTCACTGTTTTACTGTTCTTGTATGGCCTTCCACAGACAAAATCAAGTCTCTTCCGAACCTGACACCCATCCTCATCACCATCGATCCTGACAGAGACACACCAGAGGCCATGGCTGCATATGTGAAAGGTACAAGCATCAGAAAACAGAATGAGCACAAATAAAAATATGAAACAGTATTTTTTACACTCCACAAATGAATGGTACTTTGGAACTTTATAATAATAGTCCAAGAAGTTGTTGCAGAAGTTACCAATCTTCAAAGGTACTGTCAGTTTTTTTTTTATCTGCAACATGTTCTCAGATAAGAACTAAAATGTCATGAATTGTTGGATCTGCATTTGCAATCAAAGTATGTTTCAGTATACTCTGTGAATCAAATTCTTATTTGTGGAGGCTTTTTTTGTGGAATGTCAAAAGGATTTCTTTTACTTGTTTGGCCTATTTCATATATTTGTTAATACTGAGCCACTACTCTAATTTGTATTCATCCTATCTTATTTATGTCTTAATGTTGACCCTCAATTCAACTCATAAATAGGTGCCTTGTTTTCTACTGCTTTGATTCTTAATATAGATGCCCAATGTATTTTTCAGAGTTTTCCCCCAAGTTGATTGGCCTGACGGGGACTTTAGCTCAGATTGAGCAGGTTTCCCGATCCTACAGAGTTTACTACAGTCAGGGGCCGAAAGATGAAGACAACGACTACATTGTGAGTTCTGCATTTAATAACACTGGAGGGATGATTTAGGATGAAAGGATTAATTGACCCCTGAAGACCAGCATCTCCGTTTTAATTCAGTCTCCTCGTGTTTTGTCGTCTTCAGGTGGATCACACTATCATCATGTACCTGGTGGGCCCTGACGGAGAATTCGTGGAGTACTTTGGACAGAACAAGAGAAGCGTAGAGATCACCAATTCAATAGCATCACACATGAGAAAGTACAAGAAAGCCAAGTGAGCGACCACTGAGCCCATTATGAAGGACTGACAGAGGCCTGTCTTAAAGTGTCTCCTGTGTGATCTTTACTTCCAGGGGCCTTTCAGTGAACTTTAATCATCACTCCCATCTTTTGTTATCAGCATCATGTATTTATTTTGGAATTAACCATTCTCTGCAGCATAACATTCCCCCCTGTGTATTGTCCAGGGGTGATGTGCAGAAAGCAGATCCACTGCCTGATGTGTTCATGCAGTTTTTTCGCTGGACTTTGATTTCTCTGATTTTGTTCACCAGCAATGAAATGCCTGCAGTCAAGTGCAGGGAATTAATTATTTGTTTCAAATAAAACCAACAAAAATGAACAGTTTTCATCACAGAATTAAATTTTTGATCACAGTCCTTAAAAAGGTTCACACTGCATTTTTTGGTTTGCTGTAAAACATAATCTCAGATGTATCATCTCTAAGTAGGGCTGGGCAATATGGACAAAATCAAATCCATTTTTTACATCCTGATGGCTTCAAACTAGTTCAGACATAGGAACAATTCCAAGTTGTTGCTTTTAACCAGCAAGTTGTTCTGGCAGTTATTTCCACTTGAGGTATATCCAGCATATGGAGTATATCAAAATTAAATACATAAAAAAGGAGCAGGATTTCACTTCTGGAAATATTTTTACTTCATATGTTAGAGGTGTAGTATTTTTCATCATCAAAAGTTATCAAAGATACTTTCTGGCGAAGTGGTTGATTGAAGATGGTTGAAGGTTGATTTTCCTTCTATATTCAACTATAAAATGTGCATAACAGACTGTCAAGGCAGAGAGCAGCTTTGCGGTCCATTTAAAAGAATTGTCTCAGCCATCATGCCAAAATGGCTTAATTTCTTTCTTCTGTTTTGCAGGTTAATTAATATCAGTATCAAATACAGTCAATTTGTTATCCCATACCAAACTGTTCTTCCCATACAATATATGAACATGAAGAACATGCTGCCTGTCTGAAGTGCTCAAACCTAGTTTTTTCTCTTGTGCACACCATTTCATCAATTACTGCGTTATGTCAGTTCTGATTATTACCTTCATTTCTGTTGCCCACAAATTAAAACTACAAGATCTTAATTCATTCAATCTTGAACTTGCTGGAAGCCAGTTTTGATTTGTTCATGTCTTTTATGCCTGCACACCTTTTATGTCACTCCTTTGGAAATCACATCAGAAGAGCACTTGTTCAGCTCTCCACGACCAGATGCCCCACTCAGTCCTGAAAGGCTGCTGTGTTGTGATAACAATGAAAAAGGAGAAGATGGCCTTTCTTTTCAAACCGTTGTCACACGAAGCCCTCCAAACCATTCCAATTGATTTCTGCACTGATTCTTCATGTTCTCTCCCCTTGGCCTTTATTCTGCTCTTTTCCTCTCTAATGTGATCATTCAGTGGTCACAGGAGATTTGAAAGATGCTTGTAAATGATACAAGAATTGAAGCTTACTTCACCGTTGCGTTTGTGCCTCATGCTGGCTAAGGTTGTAACAACATGCCTGATTTGTAAATCTTGCTGTTCAGTTGCATCTGCTTGCCGCAGCAGAGTAGTGTGGCCAATACTGCCGGATTCAGAGAAACCACGGAGGACAGCTGGGTGGAAGATTGAGCAAGAATATCCACCCTACCAGAGCTATGTTATTCCCCTACAGTTAATTTGAATTTCTAGCTTCTCTTTGGATGTACTTCTTGAGATACAGCTGTACATTTAACCAGTGAGTGGTTTGCAGTAGCTTTATTCCAAAGCAGGCCCTTCCCTCTCTCCCGTTGACCCCCTAATCCTGGGCAGATGCACCCGTCGTCAGATCAGTCAGATCTATTTTCCACCATGGTTAGGCATCCATCTCTCTCAGACACAACCAGCTGATGGGGATTTTCTCCTTACATCTTCTCTTTCTTGTCCTGTGCCCTTTTGAATTCACATGAATGGCCTCCTAATGTCCTTGACATAGGCTTGCTTCCACGCACACATTTTCCGCCATGTCGAGACGTGACGGAGGGGTCAGTGTGCTGTGAGTCCCTATGCTGCAGGACTGTGGTCGTCTACACTGAACCAATTATAATTGCAGCTGTTGCCAGACCTTCAAGTGACATTAAGGGGCTATTAAATCAACACCAATTAGAGTGTCTGTGCTACACTGTCAGGGCTGTTACAGTGTGCAACAAAATGACACCTAATGGTATCAGTGCTCCTTTAGAGAATTACTTCTTAACATTTATATGGTAGGCCAATATGTCTGTAATGACTTGAAAAAAAGAAGTCAAGGTGTTCTTGTTCTGTGGGCAAAAGTTAAAAAAAGCTTGATTTTCTATGGCTGGCCTACATGTTTACACTCAGCAACTTCACAAGGGATATCTCTTTCATGGGGAGTCAGCACAGCTGACCACCTGCAAGTTGGGTAAAAGACATCTCAAGGGACAAGAGTAATGGTTTGCATTAGGCCTGGACCAAAAAAGTATTCACAAATAACTCTGAGCATTTGTTTTATCCTGCTCCAGATGGCTGGAGTTTGCCTCACAGAACAATACAGCCAGTACCAGAAAGTTAAGACAAAGGAACAGTTCAGCAGTGATCATAACATCCCACATGATTGTTGCATGTCGAGTTTATTTATTTATTTATTCATTTATGGATTTTGATATGTGGTGTCTGAGAAATTTTTGGGAACTTTTTAGCCTGTTGGTGGTACTGTAGTGAGCCAACCAGTTTCATTTTGTAGATGCTGCATATCAATATAAAATGCATTATTTCCCAAAGGTTCATCAGATTTGACCCAGTAGTGTCTAAGATATTGACCATGAAGCTTAAGGCCCTGTTGGCCTGGTGGTGGCGCTGTGGTGGGCTGTTCCATCATCCATCATTTCACCAAGTTTCATCCAAAACAGGCAAGCAAAGGCTCAGAAATGGCACAAGACAGATGGACAGAGCCCAATCCATAGTCCCTTCTCAGTCTTCGATCATGGGGGGCAGTAATAATAAATACAATTTCCTTGCATGATTTTGAAAATCTGTCCACACTGGTTTGTACAGAAATTGGGCCTCAGATAAGATATGAGGGGACATTTTCGGAAGCTGACGTATTCTAGTTCTACATTTGAAAACAGCCAACACTTCACCACGACTCGGCCTTTCTTTCAAGATGAAAATTGCTTCACTATAAACTCTAAATGCAGAAGGCTATTGCATTCTTTGAAAGCAGATGAAGTGAATGACTTGAACTTAACACCCTTTGCCCTGAGCAAAGCTCCCCATCAAGTGAGGCATCAGACTGGAGTGACGCACAATAAACTTGAAGCACATACTTGCGCTATATTGACTGGGGCAATTGAGACATATTAATAGAAGCCCACTCAAAGGATTTTGAATGGATCTGTCAGGCTTTTTTGGATCCATTGTTAACCCTGATCTTTGGAGCAGTCTCTATAGGTCATTCTGCCATTATGAAGCAGGTCGGTGTGTTGTCTCTGAGATTTTTTTTTTTTTTTTTTTTTGTAGCACTCAATCCTTTAAATTAACTTGAACTAGAATTCAGTTCCCTTCAGCATTCAATTGACTGGTGCCATTTTCAGTTGTCTCTACACAGGATAATTTGATGCTGTAACCTCTAGTACTGCATGATGCTCTCAAGTATAAAATACCTAAGCCTAATTCAGTGTTATGTATGCTAAAAATGCTGAACTCATTGTAAATATAGCACATCAACACTGAAACCCAATCAGAACTCTGAATTTGGCTTTCATTAATTCCTTCCAGCAGTGGTGAATATGAACCAAAAGGCAATATATTTCATGACAAATACTGTAAGAAGCAGCTTTTCTTTAATAAATTGGAGTTCATAGACAAAAGCTTCTGTCTGGAACGTGCTAAGTGTTGGCTGTCAGGCCCAGCTGCTCTCAACACAGACCCAAACAGTGATGTGTAATCAACCTTGCTCTCCAGACAGCCAATGCCAGAATTTCAGCAATGCCCTAACAGACCTAATCTTCCCTGATCCCAGAAAATGAGGCTTGCCGTGTCGGGACCCTAAGCCGTCTAAGCCGTCGTCCTTAGCAATCATTGCTTTTTAATGGACAGGCTGAAGGATTACAATTGAAACCATTTAAAAAGTGACACAATACAGCTATACATAGACAGTTGAAAATACAAAATGGACTTGACTTTTCCAAGGTGGCATATAAGCCAGATTTGATCTCGCTCCAAATATAGGAGAAGCTGTCAAGCAGCAGTGAATAAAGCCCGGCCATCTCTTATAAAAGCTGTCAAAGTCTTGTTAGGGTGAGATATGTCTGTGGCATACTGTTGAGACTGAAAACAATTACTGTTGGTACAGAGTGGGTGATTTTATTCACAGGCTCTGAAACTCCTCTAAACTTGTAGGATTCAATCTTCCTGTGGTTACAGAACTCAGGTAAGTGTAATGCTACAGTCTTTCTTTCTGTTCTCAATTTCTTGTCATCCTCCAGCTTTAGATTCACTTATTAATTAGTCCAGTAAATACATGCATTTACCACGAAATGTTATATTCGTGCTGCTAAGGAAAATGAGTGATGCTGAGATGGAAATATTTGGGGTGGCTGCCCCATACCTCCGCAAGTCGGAGCGGGAGAGGATTGCAGCCCAAAACAAGCCTTTTGATGCCAAGACAGCCGTGTATGTGGCCGACCCTAAGCAGGAGTATGTGAAGGGAAAAATCAAGAGTCAAGATGGCTGCAAGATTACTGTGGAGACTGAAGATGGAAAGGTGGGTGTAGGAACACAAGAAATGATTGTTTTTTGTACAAAGTATTGATTCTTCTTTGAAAGTATATAGGTCGATATATTCTCTATTCATCTCTTGGAAAAGGTTGTCAAAGTATGCTGACTTCATATAGTGTATCTATCTTATTCCTGTCTTCATCTCCTCTTGAATTCACTTCACATTGCTCCAGGTTGTGACAGCGAACCAGGATGACATTCGCCCCATGAACCCTCCTAAGTTTGACAAGATTGAGGACATGGCCATGCTGACCCATCTCCATGAACCAGCCGTGCTGTTCAACCTCAAGGAACGCTACGCTGCCTGGATGATCTATGTAAGCACCAACACTCGTCACAGCAAAAGACACCCAAATACACGCAATAACACACCCCAATACACCCAAATCATGTAAAACCATGGAAATAACTTCATTGCGGAAAGCTTTATTAGCATCTGCAGCATCAGGACAGATCACGCCTTCACATGTGAAAGACAACCCACGCAGATTTGACTCACAGTTTCTTCATGTCATAGACCTACTCGGGGCTCTTCTGCGTGACTGTGAACCCCTACAAATGGCTCCCAGTCTACAACCCAGAGGTGGTGGCTGGGTACCGGGGGAAGAAGCGCCAGGAGGTTCCACCCCACATTTTCTCCATCTCTGATAATGCCTACCAGTTCATGCTCACTGGTACGGTCTTGTCTAGCAGCACACTTGCCATGTCATCTGTTATCAGCTGTTACTTTCTATGTGATTCATGTCTCAAATTAAAGTGAAATTTACAAGTGTCCAATGGATCTGCTTTTTTTTTTTACAGATCGTGAAAACCAATCTATCCTGATCACGTAAGTATGACCTTGGATGCTGTTAGCCAGAAAGTACTGTAATTACTTTAAAAAAATGCAGTCATCTCATTAATGTTTCATATCATCTTTGGCAGTGGAGAATCTGGTGCTGGGAAAACTGTCAACACAAAGCGTGTTATCCAGTATTTTGCAACAATTGCATCAATGGGAGACCTAAGCAAGAAAGAGCAACCTGGTGGCAGAATGCAGGTTTAGTCCACTAATCATATATTTCAGCTATTCAGTGACTGGATAAAACAACTTGTTTCTGCAGACTCATATGCTTGTATTCCTGAACTGTATCAACTATTTATATCTTTCTCCATAGGGGACCCTGGAGGATCAAATCATCCAGGCAAACCCTCTGCTGGAGGCCTTTGGGAATGCCAAGACTGTGAGAAATGACAACTCCTCTCGATTTGTAAGTTCATATTTGTCCAGCAGTGTACCATTTGGAACATAATTTGTATATCTCACTTCAGTCATAACAAATGAAAACATCCTCCAGGGAAAATTCATTCGCATCCACTTTGGAACAAAGGGGAAACTGGCATCAGCTGATATTGAAACTTGTAAGTTTGATTCCATCTGTTATTGCTATTTTTCTGCTATTTGTTTTAGGCATTGCAATACATTTTACCTCAGTTAATCTCATGTTTATGCTTAGACCTTCTGGAAAAGTCCAGAGTGACCTTTCAGCTGCCTGCAGAGAGGAGCTATCACATCTTCTATCAGATCTTGTCAAACAAGAAACCTGATTTAATTGGTAAATATACTTTTAATAAGCGGAAATGTGAAGAACTGTTACCTAAATGTTTTGGATAGATATGAGCAAATTAGACAGAAAACACCAAGATAGTGAATCAACGCTAAACTTACAGATCCAGCTGCTGCCCTTGTAGTGACACATAGAACTTCTTTCCATTTCATTTCAGAGATGCTGCTTATAACCACCAACCCATATGATTACCCTTTCATCAGCCAGGGTGAAATCACTGTGCTGAGCATCAACGATACAGAAGAGCTCATGGCCACAGATGTGAGTGCGCCTCTCATGGTATTTCATTAACTGAGGCTCAAAAAACATGCAGAAACATGGAGTTAAGCTATCACAGAGCTAATCACAATGCTTCCAACGTCTGTCTTCTTTCCAAAGAGTGCCACATTGCCACAGCTTTTTCAACCTCCTTGCATTTGACGTGTCCCCTTTTTATAAAACAGGAAGCCATTGATATCCTGGGTTTCAGCGCCGATGAGAAAGTGGGCATCTACAAGCTGACTGGTGCGGTGATGCATAACGGGAACATGAAGTTTAAGCAGAAGCAGCGGGAGGAGCAGGCAGAGCCCGATGGCACCGAGGGTCAGTTGTCTCTGTTTTTAGACTAAGCTTAGACTCATTTGAGCATCATAGAGCCTCAGAGTGTTCACCCTCACCCTGTATCACATCATCAGCCCTCCTTCTTGCATCTTCCCTCTTTCTCCTGGTGAAACATATCAGTAAATATATCATATATCACATATAAATATCATAAAAGATACTTTTTTAAAGCCAGCTAATTTATTACCGATATAACGGGTACAAATATGGCAGAGATTCAATCGAAAAACAAGGAGGTAACCTATTTATCCACATTACTGATATGATCAATAATTGTGCCCCAGATCTTGAAATAAATAAATAAATAAATCAAAAAATCACTGAGTCATCTACTGAAATATGGAGAAGTGGTAGATTTCCACTCCTTGAGTATTATCCTCTTAGCCACTGACATGCCAAACTTTTAAGTTGTGTTGTAGTGGCCAGGTAAAAAATTGACAGAGGACTCTGAACAACCAAGCCAAGCCATTCACAAACCAATCACAATACCATAAATTTGGCCATAGCAGTCAAACATATCAGTCCAAAGGTTCTGTACAAAACAAGAACATGTGAGACAATGTACAGGAGCTGAATCTACCACTGCCATTAAATTGGAACAAGCCTAATACTATTTAAGTGTCTATATAACCTGTCAGTGTGTTATGCTTACCCAACAGTTGCAGACAAAGTCGCTTACCTCATGGGCCTAAACTCTGCTGATTTGCTGAAAGCGCTGTGCTACCCCAGAGTGAAGGTTGGGAATGAGTATGTCACCAAAGGGCAAACTGTCCAACAGGTGCAGTAGATTTCTACATTTGAAATGAAACATACACAACACTTCATTTGCAATGTTTCTCATTAACGTTACCTCCCGACTTATTTTCAGGTGAACAACTCCATGGGTGCCCTGTCTAAGGCGGTGTATGAGAAGCTGTTCCTGTGGATGGTCACGAGGATCAACCAGCAGCTAGACACCAAACTGCCCAGACAGCACTTTATTGGCGTCCTGGATATCGCAGGGTTTGAGATTTTTGAGGTGAATACAATCAGACCAGGCTATCATCAGACAAAAGTTTCAAAATATACAATTACCTTATTAACAGATAAAACTGTGTCGTTCGATGCAGATGAACAGCCTGGAACAGCTCTGCATCAACTTCACGAACGAGAAACTGCAACAGTTTTTCAACCACCACATGTTTGTGTTGGAGCAAGAAGAATACAAAAAGGAGGGGATTGAGTGGGAGTTCATTGACTTTGGCATGGACTTGGCAGCCTGCATCGAGCTCATTGAGAAGGTATATTATTTAAGCTCTTCAACTCTGCCCATCTCATCAATGTGTTTGTCACTGCTGCATGGCTGTGCTTTATTCAAACCTGATTTTATTTGAATTCTAGTGGAGATCCCTAGTACAGATATGTCCTGCTGAATTACAGGGAAATGTTTATAAAATGATGAACAAGACATCTAGATATTTTCTATTTGATTTAATGCTGCATCATAAAACAATGGAATCCTGGGTTTGAATATTTGACCCAATTTAAGTGTGATGTAGCTTCAATGAAGCGCTGCAACCAGCAGATACAGAATATGTACGTGACATTGTTGTACAATATGAATATTTTTTTTCTAAATTTGAAGCTAGTTAACAGAAATTCAGGGGAAAATACTGCAGCAAGACTCAATTAAAATTCATCCTGAAATTATGATAATAATAATTTATAATAAATACTTGTTCCCTAGCCAATGGGCATCTTCTCTATTCTCGAGGAAGAGTGCATGTTCCCAAAATCAACAGACACTTCCTTCAAGAACAAACTCTACGACCAGCATCTTGGCAAGAACAACTGCTTCCTGAAGCCCAAACCTGTCAAAGGGAAGCCTGAGGCTCACTTCTCCCTGGTGCACTACGCTGGCACTGTGGACTACAACATCAGCGGCTGGCTGGAAAAGAACAAAGACCCATTAAATGAATCTGTGGTGCAGCTTTACCAGAAGTCACCAGTCAAAATACTGGCGATGCTGTATGCAAGCTTCTCTGGAGCAGATGGTAATGAGCTGTTTCATAATCTCACTTCAGATCACTTTGGCCCTAAAGGAATGTATCTCTAAACTACACTTTTATAGACAAATGCAGCCTTGCTTTAAGGCTGCATATGCATTAAAGCAATAAAGTAGAGCATTTTCACATTTTAATTTTTTTGTTTTTATGCCATAAAAATTAAAGGTATCCATTGTTTCCTCCTAGAATTTTACTGTTGTGGGTTGGAAAAGCTTCCAAAACACCATTTAAAGTATCAAACAAAAACACTTAATTGAAATCCATATCACTGAAAGGCAGGGTATCCGACCTCATCAATTCAGTGGGAGGAGAATTGCTTGCTACCCTGCCACCTTTAAATTAAGAATTATTTAGCACAACCATTTATTGAATGATGAAACATAATATAAACAATTAAATGCCTTATAAAGTAAAACATTACAGTCATTCCTTATTTTTTTTTTTTACATTGTCAATACAGAGGCAGCTGCAGGAGGTGGTGGTGCCAAGAAAGGAGCCAAGAAGAAGGGAGCATCTTTCCAAACTGTGTCAGCACTATTCAGGGTAAGATTTCCCTGAATGAGTTTCCCAGCCATTTTCATAGCCACAAGTAACTAACAGTAAAACTTGGCATAAAAAAACAAAGTGAGTGCCAAAATCATGATCTCTTTGTCCAAAACTGAAAAGAATAAAATGAAAATTAACAGAAAAATATGTTTTCCAGTTTGAAATATAAGAGGGGGAAGTTAAGGCCCAGATATCTTGATACTTAAGACGCAGTGTGTACTTTTAACATTTCTTTTAACGCCAAATAAATAAAACATTTATGTATTTATTTATCATTTTCAGGAGAACCTCGGTAAGCTCATGACCAACCTGAGAACCACTCATCCTCACTTTGTGCGGTGCTTGATACCAAATGAGACAAAAACACCAGGTAGGTTTCATCTCCTCATCACTAATTATATCCTATAAGAGCGTACAACTAAGAGTTATTGTCATCACAGGTGTTATGGAAAACCATCTGGTTATTCACCAGCTGCGCTGTAACGGCGTGCTGGAGGGTATCAGGATCTGCAGGAAGGGATTTCCAAGCAGAATCATCTACGGAGACTTCAAGCAGAGGTAAATTCAAGTTAAAATTGAACAATTTGTCGATGCCAAGTCTTCCTTTCAAACCTGCTATTCATATCACTGTCAACAGGTACAGGATTCTCAATGCCAGCGCTGTTCCTGAGGGACAGTTTATGGATAACAAGAAAGCTACAGAGAAACTGCTGGGCTCAATCGACGTGGATCACACACAGTACAAGTTTGGACACACCAAGGTTCGCTTTTGTTTGAGCATTAGAAATGTGCAGAGCTGAGAATAACAATATTATTTTTATTTTTATTATTATTGATTCTCTGGCCCCTTGTATTGATGTGTATTATCATTTATGTATTTCATTCTCATATAATGATATGACAAATACATTTTAGTGCACTATATTAAATAAATGCACTGTACATTGTTTTTGTCACCTGATTGTGACATCCGGGTGTTTTGCATTATGTTGTATTTTAAGCTCTATTTATACATTTTCAGTCAATTCTGTGGAGTTTTGCAAAGTATTGTGATACATATTATATCATGACCCATGTATCATGATATATATTGTATCATAAGGTCCTTGCCAATACCCAGCCTTGTTGGGCATGCTGGTTAAATGGTGGTTACACTTGGAATTACACTCAGAATCTCACCATCCTTGAATGCGAATCTAACTGAATAAACTGCAGAGACAATTAACTGTATTTTCAGGTGTTTTTTAAAGCTGGCCTCCTGGGCACTTTGGAGGAGATGAGAGATGAACGCTTAGCCCAGGTTGTGACATCCACTCAGGCTCTGTGTCGCGGCTACATCATCCGGCTGGAATACCAGAAGATGGTCGCCAGAAAGTAAAGATATTTATTGCTTTAAAGTTTCACAAGATCACTTCACAATCAAGTTATCTCTCAATGCTCCAAGTGGCAGTGGGAGATAACTGTTTGAATCTTTCAGAGTTTGGAGGACTTTATTATCTGGAAATTATGAAACGGGATGTCAGCATACTCTACATTTGTCTAATCTGAATTTCTTCTTTAGTGGAGTTTGAAGTAGTGGTGATCTCTACTGCAGTGTGTGATTTAGACTGACAGGACAGGTGTATTTCTGCATAAAATTGAACAATATTACTGTATATACTGTATAACACTGCATAGAAACTTATCCTGACTCATCTTTCATAGGGAGGCAATTTACACTATCCAATACAACTTCCGTTCATTCATGAATGTGAAACACTGGCCATGGATGAAGCTGTACTTTAAGCTCAAACCACTACTGAAGAGTGCTGAGGCTGAGAAGGAAATGGCTCAAATGAAGGTGGACTTCACAAAGCTCAAGGACGATCTGGCCAAATCTGAAAACAGGCGCAAAGAACTTGAAGAGAAAATGGTTTCCATTGTACAAGAGAAGAACGATCTTCTCCTGCAAGTCCAAGCAGTGAGTTAACCCAAATCTTTAAGAGTCAGTAGAGAATCAGGTGATCTGCAGATGAATCAACATAATCCTTATTGCTACTACTCTACTATTACTTAATGTTTACTGAGTGTTTAGCATTAATATCAGCTCGTAAACTTGATATTAGGAGTCAGACAACCTGCTGGATGCAGAGGAGAGATGCGAAGGACTCATCAAAAGCAAGATCCAGCTGGAGGCCAAGCTGAAGGAGGTGACAGAGAGACTGGAGGATGAGGAGGAGGTAAATGCTGAGCTGACTGCCAAGAAGCGGAAGCTGGAGGATGAGTGCTCTGAGCTCAAGAGGGACATCGATGACTTAGAGCTCACGTTAGCCAAAGTGGAGAAGGAGAAACATGCCGTTGAGAACAAGGTAATATTATGTACCGTATATAATTTTTCGTTACGTTGTCCAGAGTTCCAGGAGACTAGTCACTGTGGTTCTGTACAATATCTTCAGGTGAAAAATCTCACTGAAGAAATCATGAGCCAAGATGAGAACATCACCAAACTGAGTAAAGAGAAGAAAGCCCTGCAGGAAGCCCATCAACAAACACTGGATGATCTGCAGTCAGAGGAGGACAAAATCAACTCTCTCACCAAAGCCAAAGGCAAGTTAGAGCAACAGGTGGATGAGGTGAGTTTGTGTACATAAAGCTGTTTGGAAAGGTATAGCTAACTGTGGGGGGAACAAAAGAGCTAATGTGCTATTTTAAAGATGCATCTGCTTGGTATTGCTCATATTCTTAGTTGGAAGGTTCACTGGAACAAGAGAAGAAGATTCGTATGGACCTTGAGAGAGCCAAGAGAAAGTTAGAAGGTGATCTGAAACTTGCGCAAGAGTCCCTCATGGATGTGGAAAATGAGAAGCAGCAGCTGGATGAAAAGCTGAAAAAGTAAGGAGTATTGCCTCCTCTGTTTTCTTCTTTTATTCTCTCTGTAAAGTGCGTTGCAGCTGTGTATGAAATGCTCTTATCAAACAAATAAATTTGAACCCTAAACTAATAATGCATTGATTTTTTTTATTTATTTATTTTTTATGATGCTTCACTTTATTTTACAGGAAAGACTTTGAGTTGTCACAGCTGCAGACTAAGGTTGAAGATGAACAAGCTCTTGCTGCACAACTACAGAAGAAAATAAAAGAGCTCCAGGTGAAGAAAACATTCAATGGGTTGGATTCAAGCTGATATTACAGAAATAAATCACTTTAACTAGTTTCTACTTCTAGAATTACAGTGCTGCGATCTCTCATCTATAGGCTCGCATTGAGGAGCTAGAAGAGGAAATTGAGGCTGAGCGCTCCGCCCGGGCCAAAGTGGAGAAGCAGAGGTCTGATCTCTCCAGGGAACTTGAGGAGATCAGCGAGAGGCTGGAGGAGGCCGGAGGAGCCACTGCCGCTCAGATCGAGATGAACAAAAAGCGGGAAGCGGAGTTTCAGAAACTTCGCAGGGACCTGGAGGAGTGCTCACTGCAGCATGACGCGACCTCCGCTGCCCTGCGCAAGAAACATGCAGACAGTGTGGCCGAGCTTGGAGAGCAGCTCGATAATCTCCAGAGGGTCAAGCAGAAACTGGAGAAGGAGAAGAGCGAGTTGAGACTGGAGTTGGATGACTTGTCAAGCAATATGGAAGCCATAGCCAAATCAAAGGTTAGTGATTCATTATGATTCATGTTTTATGCTCAGTTGTCTATTTCATATAATTAAAGGTTGTATTTAAATTGTGATGGTGTGCAGTAAATTCTATCTCTTCTTTTCAATTTGTAGATTAATTTGGAGAAAATGTGCCGATCACTTGAAGACCATCTGAATGAAGTAAAAACCAAAGATGAAGAGCATCAGAGACTGATAAATGACCTTTCAAGTCAGAAAGCTCGGCTGCAGACAGAAAATGGTGAGGAACATTTTAGCATATCAGAGGAGTCAAGTCCGTAGGCGCACACTCACAGACCAGACAATTTTCTTTTTATACTTATCATACAGGGGAAATGTCTCGCCAGCTTGAAGAAAAAGAATCCCTAATGTCACAGTTAACTCGGGGAAAGCAAGCCTTCATTCAGCAGATTGAAGAGCTGAAAAGACTTAATGAGGAGGAAGTTAAGGTAAAGAGCCACAAAAGAGACAAGCATGCTTTACCCGTTTAAAGGTTTACAGTGCATGTTTATGTTTTTTTCACCAAGGCAAAGAATGCCCTGGCTCATATTCTGCAATCAGCTCGTCACGACTGTGAGCTGTTAAGAGAGCAGTTTGAGGAGGAGCAGGAGGCCAAAGCCGAGCTGCAGCGCTGCATGTCCAAGGCCAACAGCGAGGTGGCTCAGTGGAGAACAAAATACGAGACTGATGCCATCCAGCGCACCGAAGAGCTGGAGGAGGCCAAGTAAGAATGACCTCCACATCGTTTCAAAACATCATGGATAGTCCTGCAGTCTTTATGATGTTTGTTCTCCCGCAGGAAGAAGCTGGCGTTGCGTCTTCAGGAAGCAGAAGAATCTGTGGAGGCCATTAACTCCAAGTGTTCCTCTCTTGAGAAGACGAAACAGCGGCTGCAAGGGGAGGTGGAGGACTTGATGATGGATGTGGAGAGGTCCAACTCTGCCGCTGCAGCTCTGGACAAGAAGCAGAGAAATTTTGATAAGGTTTTTATTGAAAAAACATTGTGTAAATGCATGCTAATGTGAATGATGCAGTAATGGAGGTGCTCTGGGGTAACAGGGACCCTAGAGCTACTTGGGATCTACAAATTGCCTGAATTTATGATAATGTTCAGAATAAGATTTTTTTTTTCAAAAGTATTGATCATACAATTTTATGTGGTTCAGTATGAGATAAATTATGCAGGCTGTTGGCTGTTTATCTATATTGGAGCATAAGTGCTAGTAAGCTTACAAAATCGTGAAATTGCATCGTTCTGTAGGAGTCTAATCACAAAATTTATCTCTGCAGGTTGTTGCTGAGTGGAAGCAGAAATATGAGGAGGGTCAAGCAGAGTTGGAGTCAGCTTTAAAAGAGGTGCGTTCCTTGGGCACTGAGAACTTCAAGATGAAGAATGCCTTTGAGGAATCCCTGGAACAACTAGAGACTCTCAAACGTGAAAACAAAAACCTGCAACGTATGTGCAGGCCCTTTATGCAGTTCATGTTTTGTGTGGAAGATATTATCAATGTGAGGAAATGATGGGACCTCAACAGATTTCCTTTTGTTTTAGAGGAAATTATGGATCTTACTGAACAGCTTGGAGAGACGGGCAAAACCATCCATGAGCTTGAAAAATCAAAGAAACAAGCTGAGCAGGAGAAAGGAGAGGCTCAAACTGCTCTGGAGGAGGCAGAGGTAGAGACAATAAGAACATATGGCTCGCACTTATCTCAACTTACCGATTCTGTGTGACATTTTTTAATTCCCCTATCTCTGGTCACCATCATCATATATCATCTCTGCATTCAGGCCTCCTTGGAGCACGAAGAATCCAAGATCCTGCGAGTCCAACTGGAGCTGAACCAGGTGAAGTCTGAGGTGGACAAAAAGTTAGCGGAGAAGGACGAAGAGATCGATCAGCTTAAGAGAAACAGCCAAAGAGTCATTGACTCTATGCAAAGTAATTTGGATGCCGAGGTCAGGAGCAGAAACGATGCCCTCAGAGTCAAGAAGAAGATGGAGGGAGACCTGAATGAGATGGAGATTCAGCTGAGCCATGCTAACAGGCAGGCTGCAGAGGCCCAGAAGCAACTGAGAAACATTCAAGTTCAGCTCAAGGTGAGACACGTGTAAGGAAAATATTAGCACAATGAACACTGCACATAGTTCTACACTATTACCCACTATGTATATTTTCATTCTCTAGGAAGTGCAGATTCACCTTGATGAAGCGCTGAGAAACGGTGATGACATGAAAGAGCAGGTTGCCATGTCTGAGCGCAGGAGCAACCTGATGCAGGCTGAAATCGAGGAGATCAGAGGCGCTCTGGAGCAAACCGAGAGGAGCCGCAAGATAGCCGAGCAGGAGCTGGTGGACGCCAGCGAGAGAGTGCAGCTCCTTCACTCGCAGGTTCAAACTGACTCCTAACATCAATCAATAGCACATTCATTTTGAGACATATGTATTCTCACCCTAAACAAATTAAAGCATCACCTGGAAGACTGACAGACTTAGCTGATCTCTACACTACATTTTACATTATGTGTCACCTGGTCAGATTTGGTGGTAAATCTGCTGGTTTGCTTTAGGGCCTAGGAGGGTAATGGTAATGGTAATGGTAGATAGTGGTAGGAGTAGAAAGCTGAAACACTTTCAACATATTTAACAGCCAGTGGGTGGATCTTTATAGATTCTCATGTATTTTAATTTTATGTAATTTTTATTATGCTTGTAATTTGCACCTTGTTTCACCTGCCCAAGGGCTAGGAATGAAAATCAGCTGTCCAGCTTTATCTCTGTACCATAAATCAAACTTCTTGGAAGTTTGAAGAATGTACATGATTCCCCTTGAATACAAAAATAAATAAATACTGCCAGAGAGAGTGGGTGGGCACAGGAGGCAACAGGGTTTATGGGAAATGTTGTCATTTGGAGAAACACTTTACTAACAACACCACTGGTGTGAGAGAGATGCTACTAATCAAATGGACCATGGTCTCATTTGTTCACAGTAATTACACACTAAGGTATCAAGTAATTTGACGCTGATATATTGATTACAAATGCTGAATACATACTTACATTTGAAGTCATATTAGTATTATAATATTGTACATTGCATCTCTTTCAGAATACCAGCCTGATCAACAGTCGCAAGAAGTTAGAGGCTGATCTGGCTCAGACTCAGGGTGAGATGGAGGAGAGTAACCAAGAAGCCAGAAATGCTGAAGAGAAAGCCAAAAAGGCCATCACTGATGTAAGTGTGTGCGTTTGGTTTTATTAACGTATCTGGCTTTGTTCAGTTCTTCTTTGCAAAACCAGCAATATACAAATTTGTTTGCATTAATCAGGCTGCCATGATGGCTGAGGAGCTGAAGAAAGAGCAGGATACCAGCGCTCACCTGGAGAGGATGAAGAAGAACCTGGAGGTAACAGTGAAAGATCTGCAGCAGCGTCTGGATGAGGCTGAGAACCTGGCCATGAAGGGTGGAAAGAAGCAACTCCAGAAACTGGAAGTGAGGGTAACGTATCACAGTGAAACCACAAAGAATCGTTATGGTTTAAATAAGTGCTAATATATGCCTGGGGCTATTTGCAAAATCGACATGTTTAGCATAGCGTGTGTCACGGTACAGTTTTTTTATTCTGAAACCTGGATTACAAGGTCAATTTTACTGTTTCCATTTGATTCATTTGTTTGTTTTTCTGCCACCTTTCCATTTGATCATTTGAAATTTGTGAAGGTGATTTATGATGGTGCACCTTTGTGGAAAGAAATCCTCCCACTCTGTTATAAAATTAGAACTGCTCTATTTCAGGTGCGAGAGCTAGAGAATGAACTTGAGGCGGAACAAAGACATGGATCAGATGCTGTGAAAGGGGTGCGCAAATTTGAGCGCAGGATTAAGGAGCTCACATATCAGGTATCTCAAAATATGAAAACTGAACTTTTAGTGGTTCATTATGCATTTAGAATATCTGAATGTAAAATATTTGTTCTCTGATATTGAAAACCAGTCTGAGGAAGACAAGAAAAACAACATGAGACTGCAAGACCTGGTGGACAAGCTGCAGCTGAAGGTCAAAGTGTACAAGAGACAGGCTGAGGAAGCGGTGAGTGATTTTTCTATCGACCCCAAGATTGAAACATTGTGTAACTTGACCTTTACAAAGTCACATCATTAATCAATTATGTGACACCTGATAGGAGGAGCAAGCAAACACCAATTTGAGTAAACTCAGGAAGCTGCAGCATGAGCTGGAGGAGGCTGAAGAGCGCGCTGACATCGCCGAGTCTCAGGTCAATAAAATGAGGATCAAGAGTCGTGACATGGGCAAGGTGAGTTACTCAGCTTCTGGCAATATATCTTATCCTTTCAAAGAGGAAAAACTTTGCTCTGAATAATAACTGATAATCTCTGTTTTCTTTCTTATCTTTAATTTGCCAGGGAAAGGACAGTGGAGAATAGTCTTGTTTGGCTGCCGTAAAGAAGACAGAGTGTGCCGTGTCTGATTATAAACTAGTATGCAACATACTCTTAATCAAATAGTTATTCCTTCAATTAAATATAAACAGATGATAAATGATTATCAGCATTTGTAATTCCCTGTATTCTTTTATTTTGTGGTAGTGGATGTATGTTGCCTTTATTTAAATAAAACTCTCAAAATAATTAATCACTGTTTGATTTGTTTCATTATTTGGATAATAGACTAATTTTATTGTTCAGATTGTTGGGAGTGAGGATGATTTTTTATTTGAAATCACAAGGCTTGCACAACAATTTGACAAAACTGCTATTCATTTTTTATTGGAAATCACAAAATCATGCATTTAACCCAATTTTGTCTCACTGGTCTTCAGTGATATTCATTGTAATTTGATCATTTGGAGACAGGCAGTTAATGGTATAATGTCAGAGTAATTGTGGAGAACATCCTAGTCTGTATATAATCTTCATAACTACTATAAGCTCTTCCAAATAAGCAGGCATTTAAAACTTTGCATTGGCTACATACAATATGCAAGTGACATAATGAACTATAATGGTGAATTACCTTGAAAGAGGGTGTGGAAACTGTGTACTAATTTGCTGATGTACTACTGGGATCATTTTTAAACAAGCACACTGAAATTAATTTAAAGATATTAGAATTAAATAGGCATCATGTATTTGTCTAATGTGATGTAAATTACAATATTCACTTGTGTGACAGATTATTCATATTTTAGTAAGATTTAAGCTACTGGTTTGAGTTAGTATGCAGTATGGTGTACCACAGTATGCTGTAGTAAATCATGCACATTTAAATAAAAAATAAATAAATAAATAAAAATGTGCATCTGTTACTATTCAAGCTGCAGGTAAAGTCTGTCCCGTTACTCTCCTTGTCCTTCCTGTCCCTGCAAAACAAACAAATAAATACATAAACACTGTGGATAAATACATAAATAAGGCATGGTTTCTGAACATGAGCATTAATCATGGAGGTTCAGCTTTCCACTGTACAAGCACGACTATTATTCTCGGAAAACCACTTTGAGACTCATGAATAAAGTTTACAGTATACATTAATTACCAATACCTTTGTGCCTATTTCACGGCTCTTCGCTCGCATCTTGTTGGCCTGGGATTCGGCTACATCCGCTCTCTCCTCAGCCTCCTCTAACTCATGCTGGGCCTTCCTGCATCTGGCCATGTGCATATTGGACTGCTCCTCCTGTAAATGAACAGTGTTAAATGTACTGGTGCTCTGACACAGCAGGAATCATCAGGCATCATAGATTCATTTCCTCTTGATAATGATTTGCTCACAGCTTCTTCAGCTTGTCTTTTGTAGGCCTTCACTTTGATCTGAAGCTTGTCCACCAAATCCTGGAGTCTAGCGTTGTTTTTCTTGTCTTCCTCGGACTGCAAGAAATAAAGTCAAACTTCTCTTAATCAAGTGAACTGCTGGACTAGTGTCAGAGTGATTGTTTGGATCTTGAATTTTTTCCAGGTTATTTTGATGCTAACAATGTGCTACAATACTCTATCACAACTATAGCATAAGGCATGCAGTACAAGAAAAGATGATTCAGCCAAATGGCAAAGGAGATTACAAGGAGTTCAGAAAAGTTTAAGACATAAATAATACGGGAAGCAGGTAAGACAATTCAGTATCAGTCCACTTTTAAAACAAATGTAACCCTTACACTGCCAGTCATGG